>CM029602.1:18798983-18941323 GCA_017311375.1 Mytilus coruscus | reverse complement strand
TGTTGTTGGATCAAGAGAGGTAACTCAAATTTAACATTTACTGTTTTACATTAAAAAAAAAAAAAAAAACAACAGAATAGCCGTTTTTGTTACACTGTATTCACATAAATTATTGAATTCACATTGGGATTTTGTTCTGTTCTCGACATCTTCGTAATTCATTTGGTTTTAAGCTTTTTTAATCGAATGCCAATTTTGAGGCTTGTATAGACGAAACATGCGTCTTACTTGCCTAGTTATAAGCCGCGTATGTACATGTGTGGGCTTCAGACCACAATTAGAATATAGTTCCCAAGTAGTATATGGGTTATTTCTTCCAGAGTATTATCACTACTGTTTTCTTTGAAAAGTTTACTATTTTAGTGGTCCTATCAGTTGCATATATATTGAAATAAGTAAAACATGTGGAATTTTTTTTGTTGAAAGTGAAAGTAGTGATTTTGCAAAATGAAAGTAGGGTAGAAATTAGCCTTCGGCATTTATTCAAGGTTCAAATCATACCATTAGCAGGTTAATAGTGCTCTCAAAAGAAAAAGCAGAAATGAATTGTCCTGAGACAAGTATATTCTAAAAGAATAATAATGGTCTTTTAGCAGTTAGATTGATTTTATGATTGAAATGGCGTAATGTTTTAATTCAATTTGACTTTTCAAAGAAATGCCGTTTAACCAATGAATAGAATAATTATGGTCTGAGGCCTGTTGTCGTGCTTACTGTAGTGTACACCATTGCAATCATGTAAATTGCATAAATATACTTCATATTGAATATATTGAAAGCTAAACTAACTTTGGCAATAGGTTTCAAGTTTTGTCATAAAACTGATTTTATATACATTGATACATTCGCAACACATTGTTTAGGGTAAAGAAGACGCGTTCACGGTGTACAAATCAGACCTTGTTTTCTTTTATTTGACTATTAAGGTCATTATAGAAATCACAAACCCGATAAAGAAACATAGAAAAATAGCACTGTCTTGTAAATGATGAAAGGGAGTTAAATCAATCGAACTATTAACACATGATTGAGATCATTATGGAAATCACAAACCCGATAGATTAACAAAGAAAAATCAGCACTTTCTTGTCTGTGATACATGTATAGCTGCTGGTATTTTGATGAAAGGGGATAAATCAAATTGAACTTACGCCATTAAGGATCTCCAAGTTAGGGATAGCGTATCACATACCAAGACCTGTGCTTCACTAATTAATAGACATTTTTATTGTGAATATTTTTACATAAAATAGATTTAAAAAAATGCTGAAAGCATGCGCACTAAGTTTTTAATACTACAGGGTAGTATTGGCCCAAAATTCAGCATGACCCTATTTTTTCATTTTGCAAATGATTGGACTACATTTGTACTTTAATGAATGATATAATGAAAGCATCTGATTTCTAAAAGTAAATCAGGTATAAATCTAATTCAAGAATAATTAAGGTTCATTTGAAGTCAACGGGAGTTCTTTTTACTTAATTTACCCTGATATCAATGCACTAGTAACCAGAAATTAGCTTAATCGGCCAAATAGGTATTAACCATCTTTAACAAAGATTACTCGAATATTGAATCAGATTAACAAAAATAAAACGGTTTTCTATCTTATTCAATCCATTTTAAACTACTTTAATACTAGTCAAATAGATTCCTTGCAGTCATTCAAGATATTTTAAGACCGGGTTAACCTCCGTCAAACTAATAAGCCACGCCCCCGTTAAACTAATTCAAACTGATGTTAATTCCTTTTAAACTTGAAAGTGTCTGCTTCCTTGTAAGGTAAATCACTCAAGCAGAAAAGCAACCCCGATAGATACATATTTATCTTCAATCCATTTCATACGTTATCGATTTTCGTAACAAATATTCACAATTAAAATGACTTAATGACAAATACATAAGAAAATGGGTAACTTAATATATAGAAATTTCCGGTAAATAATATGATTTCAATATGTCAACATGCAGTAGCAGTGTTGATAACTGATATGAAAACTCGTGTTATCTCAGTATTTGTGGTCTCTAAACAATAATTTCTAAAAAATGTAAACGAGGAACTAAATCAAGGATTGTGAAAGACAATAATAAAGGGACAGATATAAAGGAACAAACAATAGTCATTGTTTACATAAATTAAATCGATAAAATTATGTATCCTTAAGGTTGATAAAAACTTTTACAATTACCGTCAAATAAAACAATATATATTATAAGTTTTATTAAATGAAACCTTTGATTGTGAATATGTTGAAATTGTTGACCTTTTCCGTAAACAGTATAGACTTGTTGAAAGTTATATATAAATTAGCAACTGAATCTACTTTTAACTCTGTATTAAAGTTGTAATATTTGTCACTGGTGCAAAAAAAAAAAAACATTCACAGCGGAAAAGTCTGAAAAAACAACAAAGCGCGGTTATTCGATTGTGGTTGGTAAATATCGTGCAATTCAGTCCTCATCAAACCCTCTTATAAGGTACATCACTGTAACCAGCAAATAACTCCATTTCCCGGAATTTACTGTACATGAAACAGTAATTCTGGGACTGTTGCATTTTGCCTCAACAATAAAAAAAATTGTCAAGCTGTAAATTGTCCACCCCTTAAAAAGGTAATGTATGCATTGAACAGTGGTTTTAAAGAAAGATCAACTTAAAACAGGGGCGTAGAAATGATTATACACATGAAGGGTGGGGTTCTACACGCTCTTCTGAGTGTGATTAATGGAATAGTTTTTTTTTAATTGATAAATCGTGTGTAATACACAGGCCTACATAAGGGGTTATAAACATTACGATCGAAAATAATAAGTCATTGCAAAGCAAAAAAGAAATTATACATTGAATATACAAGGTACATACAAAATTAAAAGGGTTTGATGAACTTAAACATGTTAAACTTTCTTTAGTATGTTTTTTTTTTTATCTTTTCATCATTAATGATGTTCCTTTCTTTCCAAATCCAAATGAAAAATTCTCCTGTTAATAAAACCGTATTGAAAACCACATCCTATATGTATGATTCACATACACAGAATAATAGATTCCTCCAATTTGTTTTAAGTTTTGCTATGATTGCTTTTTTAATATAAAATGAATTTATCTTGTTAAAAACAACTACTTTTCATCATTTGTTAATTGTCCAAGACGCGAGAATATGCACTTGTGTTTTAAAAGTAACAAATCCAATTGAATTGCTAGAATTATTTCTTATCTCTTCTTTAGCATATACAATATTATGATTTTTTTCCATTGTAATTGGCTAGTTTTTCTAGTTGTAACATTATTTTGTAAATCTTTACTGTATCACAACAAATTATTTTAATTGTCGATGTATAATCATTTTACTTCACACGAGGCCACACATCGTTATAGAACCTCATGTCCTTTTAATTCCTTTCAATGAATTGCCCGCAATGATACAACGATCCATCAACGACTTAAAGGTAAGGATGGAAACTATATACCACATGAAACCTTTACTTTAAATTTTGCATCTTATTTGTTTTCTAGAATGTGCAATACATGCTTTTGATGGTCCTTATAATTCTGTTGACAGTTATGATTTTTCTACTCTGTACACTACACTTCCACACAATCTTATAAAGAAAAAGTTTTTGTATTTGATAAAATGGTCTTTCGAAAAATCTCATTGTAATTTTATTTGCTGTAACTCGTTTAAAGCCTTTTCTGCAACGAAAAGGAAAGTATGCTAGATACACTTACTGGAAATGTGAGGATATGATTGAAGCTTTAAATTTTCTGCTAGATAACATTTATGTACGTTTCGGCGATAAAGTGTATCGTCAGGTAGTAGGTATTCCTATGGGCACTAACTGTGCCCCTTTAATAGCAGATTTATTTCTATATTGCTATGAATCTCAGTTTATGACCAAACTCAGTAAAGACCCATCATTGTTATATTTAGTTGATACATTCAACAATACCTACCGTTATCTGGATGATATTTTTCGTTAAATAATCCAGAGTTCTCTAAATATACTTCCGAAATTTACCCAAAAGAACTTACTTTAACTAAATCTAACATAAACAGCAGCAGTTGCCCTTTTCTAGATTTAGACATTTCAATTTCTAACGGAAACTACATACTAAAATTTACGACAAAGAGACGATTTTCATTTCCTATTGTTAATTTTCCATTTTAGACGGCGATGTGCCTTTGGCTCCATCATACGGTGTTTATATATCCCAACTCGTTCGGTATGCCCGTGTGTGTTCTGATGTCATAGATTTTAACGAACGTAATCAATGCATCACTGGGAAATTATTGTGTCAGGGATTTCGATACCATAAATTACTTAAAACTTTTACTAAATTCTTTCATAGATACAAAGATTTGATTAGTAAATTTGGCTGTACCTGTAGAAAACTTATTAAAATGGTATTTCACATCCTAAATTTTACGGTAATATTGTACTTAAAGCGAGGAAATCACTATGTGATCCGTGTAAACTCATCGAACCTTTAAACAAACTTATAAGTAAGGGTTATCTTACCAATATTGTAATTAGATCTCTGAATATAGTTTACATTGGCACTAATATCGATTTTGTCATTAGCAAATTAAAACATAACTGAGTTGTATCTTCTTTTGAGGCGGGATGTTTAGAGACACACACGTTAATTTTTATCTCTTAAGTAGCTCCTCACTATCCTACTACCTGTCGATACATTTATTTTGGCATTGCACAAGTCATGTCTTCTCTGACTGTTCATGACGTTAAAATACTAAATCCCTGGGATGTGTTTTAGTTGATTTTAGTCTCTGATGCATGATTTTTATCATTAATTGTTTTGGCTTTTAACTAGCTGTCAGTAACTGCGAGTACTCTCAAATCGTACTTTCTTTTAATTCGACCTGTTGATACTATTTTTAATACTTTTTGTTATTTTATATTAATATGGATCTTGTCTGTATACCAGCTTTAATTATTTGGAATATCTACTAATTTTCACTTCTTCATACTACATTTGTATGAACATCAAGATTATTCTCCTTTAATCTGTACATGGAAGTTTTATTGTTGATATTTACCCTTATGTATCTAGTTTTAAATTAGGTATTTATATGACAGACCTTTCTTGGTATTCCTAATTATTGGAAGATTTTATATAGACAGAAAAAGTATACCTAAAACGACAAAGTTATTTTTCATTTACCTGTATATATTATGAAAACCGGTTTTTTCAAAAGTGATTATTTTCTAAGGGTTAAATATTTCGCGGTGGTGTCTTGCCATGGCTTTATTTGGACTTGTTTGTTTGCTTTTTGGCCTTGAATGTTTGTCCCTAATATTTTATTAACTATGTATTTACTTTCAGGTATCACAGATCGAATTTATTCGTTCATATTGTGTTAATTTACGTTTTTTGATTGAGTTAAGCCTTCCAATTGATGTTTTATCGTGTGTTTTTCTATGTTGTGATGTTATACTATTGTTTCAGAAAAAGGAGAAGGTTTGGTACCATTAAAACGTTTAATCCCGCTGCAAATGTTTGCACCTGTCCTAAGTCAGGAATCTGATGTACAGTAGTTGTCGTTTGTTTATGTAATTTATACGTGTTTCTCGTTTCTCGTTTTTATATAGACTAGACCGTTGGTTTTACCTTTGAATGGTTTTACACTAGTACTTTTGGGGCCCTTTATAGCTTGTTGTTCGGTGTGAGCCAAGGCTCCGTGTTGAAGGCCGTACATTGACCTATAATGGTTTACTTTTATAAATTGTTATTTGGATGGAGAGTTGTCTCATTGGCACTCACACCACATCTTCCTATATCTATATATGATAAAATCATCTTAAGTTTGTGAAAATGAAATTGTTTTTCGTTTAGTTTTTCGTCGACTGGGTACCAGATAATCATATGTTTTTAAGTATAATATAAATATCATTATTCAATAGTTTTAATTGCTAATATTTTAATAGAAATGTACTATTTTTCAACATACATGAGTATACAACACAATATTAATCTGGCTTAAAAAGTTGCAAACATTCTAACGTCCAGGAATTGTTATCAAATACTTTTGAAAATAAGTATGCAAAAATTGAGAGCACGTGACAACAGAAAACTCTAATAAACAAAATTTTCATAACTGGTGATAAAACGTTTTGTGATCATGACAAAATCGAGACGAATAGACCTTATGAATAAAAAAATGTGATAGATAAGTCAAGAGACATCAACTCAACAACACAAATAACTAAAAGCCGTCAACAATAGACTGTCTACAAAATACGTCAAACTTGAAATGTTTCGATGGTCCTACAGTTGTACACATATACTTTGACTGTTTGTGAAGTGTGTACAGGATACGGCTGTGATTTAGAACTGGGTAAAACTGATTAAGGATGAATTACACAACATCGGACACGGCAAAGTGAATAGTGACAAAATGTTCATCAATCGATTACAATTATATTACATGTATGTCTCATTATAATACGGTATTCTGATTGGTTAACAGCAATCTCGTGTCATTCTGAAATTAGCCTTCATTTCAAAATGAAATGTAACATTCATGTTGACACGAGCTTCCACAATAAAGCGCACATTTTCCGCGCTTCATACAAAATGTACTTCAGTCAACGCTTTTACACCCCAATAAATTTACAAAAGAAGCATTCAATTCTTAAATGAAGTTGCCTTTTCTCTAGCTTTTATCGACGTTTTTATTAGTTGTCATGGCTTTTAACTAGCTGTCAGTAACTGTTTGTACTCTCAGATCTGTTCTTGGTGTCTTTTTGTTGTGGGGATGTATAAGTACCCTGCCACGTCCGGCTTATGTATGTCCTCTTTGTATCGATCTGATGAGTTAAGACCTTTTCAACTAATTTTTAGTTTTTTTTCTCTTATGTTGTAGTGTTACACCACTGTCCCAGGTTAGTGGAAGGTTGGCTTTTTAAAACTAGCTTAACCCTGCCATGGTATGTATGTGCCTGACCCAAGTCAGGAGCCTGTAATTCAGTGGTTATCGTTTGTTGCTGTATACCATATTTGTTTTCGTTCATTATTTTGTACATACATCAGGTCGTTAAGTTTCTCGTTTGAATTGTTTTACATGTGTCATTTAGGGCCTTCTACGGCTGGCTATGCGGTGTGGGTTTTACTCATTGTCGAACGTACGGTGACCTACATGTATAACTGTTAACTTCTATGGCATTTGGTCTCTGGTGGAGAGTTGTCATATTGGCAATTATACCACATCTTTTTATTTTATATTTTGATTCACTTTTAATGTTCCTACTCCTTCCCTCCAGAATAAGTATTATCTATCTCTGACAAACTACATTGTGATATGTTATATGAAATATGAGAAAATATGTTTAGTCTGAAATAAAACGACATTCTTCTATATTGTTTTCTTTTATTATTTCATGTTATACAAGATACAAAATATTTTATTAACCTATCGTAGTGCCCAAAGTTTGAGCTATAAAATCAAATGAGTTACAAAATAAAGCACAGTAAATGATTAAAATGATTAGGCTAAGAATGATTAGAGTGATAATTACATTTAAACAAAACAAACAAAAAAAACATTCATACACATTGAAACAAAGTAACATAATTATAAACAATGTCATTGACAAAACATAAAGTCATTTTGAAGCCACTGTGACTGTTACTTAATCAATTTTAAGACCTAGGCCTATGGAGGACAACTCCTGATCGACTTTTTATTTTTCTATTTTCAAACTACATTGTTATATGTTATATGAAATATGAGAAAATACGTTTAGTCTGAAATAAAAACGACATTCTTTTATTTTAGTTACATTTAAAATATTGAATTCGCTTTTATTAAACACTGTAATTTTGACTTGACTCTAACTCCTTATCTTGTGTTAAAAAGTCTTTGAAAGATATATATACACCATACAAGCAATACTTTTTTTCTATCTATTCGTTGTCATTGCGCAATCTCGTATTATGAAAGTTTTATATGGTGATGGAGGTTGAATCGGTTTAAAATGTATATAAATTATTTATATGTGTTTGAATTTAAAAGACGAGTATAGAATGTCAGTTTTATAATCACTGCATGTAATAAAAACTAATAGGTGACAAGTCAACGGTTTCATTGATAAACTGCACATAATTATACATTTCAAGCCTCATCAATTTTCTATTTTCCTCCAAGGAACAGTGAATGATATTTGGCATAATCAACCATGCAATGATAAATAATAAACTTAGTTGCTAATAGCTTTTAAACGGTGGTGCGTTTTAAAAGGTAAGTTAAAATTTTATTTAATTTAATAGAAATAAATATATGGAAATTAAAGAACAAGACGTACAAGGAATTGAACAAAATGTTACGCCAAATTGAGGACCTCTGCTTCTCACTTTGAATCTTTTCGACGGTGGACAATATAAAAACTCAAAATGATAAAAACAAGAAATAATTAGCAATTTGTTATGTTAACCATTCAAACCTATAGTATTTCCTGAAGCTTTGCCCTTTTCAATGGTGGATACTTTATATTCTCTGATAAATTTATTCGCAGCTGTTTAGACTAAGTCAAATTTGGGACTTGGCATTGTGTTAGCATATCTGCTTACTGTTGGAAACCGTGCACTGGCCCTTTTATGCATTTTCGTTTTATTTTGAAGATGAGAACAAGAAATGAAGTGATGAGTGTGTGTGTGTGTGTGAGAGAGAGAGAGAGAGAGAGAGAGAGAGAGAGAGAGAGAGAGAGAGAGAGAGAGAGAAATGTTCATGAAACGGCATAAATTAAATTGACCTAGTATATAAAAGATATATTTATTTTGATATGTTTTGCCAATTAGTTGATTGGTTTCTGTCTCATTGATGTATTTTATTCATTTAGATGTACATATCATCATACACGACCCAAATATAAATTAATATGAAGTCACCTAAGCATAAAATTAGAAATATTTAATTCAGCAATGAAAACTGTTCCAATTTAAATTTGACGAATGAGAATATATTTCATTGAAGACTATAAGTATCTTTACACCTCAAAATATCTCCAGATTTTTAAAGGAATTTTGGTAATATTTTTTCAATAGAACATGGAGCAAGTAAGTAACTTAGTTTAATAAATTTTATTTATTTACTTGTAATTTCATCTATAATTTCCTAATTGTTCTTGTATTCATTTCTTTTTCCTTACTTAGTTCGTTACTTCGTTTTTTTCATTGTGAAAGCGTATATTTTATATTTATTTATTTATTTGTTTCTTTCTTTCTTTAATTTTTTGATTGATTTATTTTTCAAATTAAAGTCAAATATAGAGTTATGTTATACATTAATTTAAATTCTAATCTTTCAAAATTATTCGTTCTTTAGATAAGAATTTATATGGAAACTATGGTTCCAACTCCTTTACCTTAGGCAAAGTTGACCTTAGATGATGTTGGCTATTTTCATTAGTCCCTTTTGTTCATGCATGTCTTCGCGTTTTTAAGTATTTATACATCCTAGTCCTTCACAATTTTCGGATTGAGCGTGCCTAAATTAATGATAGAACTCAAATAAAGAAAATAGATTCGGACAGAAGAACTTAATTGTTAATTATTTAGTATCATCTTATTTTCTCTTCTGTTGTTTTTCTCCTTTGCTGCATACATTTTGTGGAAAAATATTTTAACTTATTTAGTATTGACTGTTTGTTAATAATGAGGAATCTTTCATTTAACGGTCACTGTGATAAAAACAAGTTAAGGGCTGAATGTTGAAGTACATGTACATGTATGATTCATGTTATTGGATTGTCTTTGCGTTTAGTGATTAATTTGTTTGACTGTTTATTTAAAACGTTGGTTTGAAAGTAGTCGTCATCGCAGATTTACACACAATTGAAAAGTACTGAAAAAGATGAAAATATTAATTGAATTATATGGAATTAAAAATATAATGAGCAATTCAGTAACATCTATATATGCAAAATAGTTTCGGTATATACATTTATATATTTATATATTTTACACTATTCATTTCGGTATGAGCCAAGGCTCCGTGTTGAAGGTCGTACTTTGACCTATAATGGTTTACTTTTACAAATTGTGATTGGAAGGAGAGTTGTCTCATTTGCACTCATACCACATCTTCTTATATCTATTGTAATACGATATTTGACGTATTACGTTTTCTACGAAATGTCGAAGGTATTTATTTTACAATTGTACAGTCAAGGCATGAGGAATATAAATATACTAGTATTTTTTCAAAAGTTGAGGAAGATCGTTTGTCAACTTGCAAAATAAGAAAGATTATGTTTCTTATATGGACATCACAAGGCATATATCATGGACAAAATTAAATTTGAATCTAAGCTATTATAAATTTGGTGATTCCATGAATTTAAATAAAACAAAAGCAAAAATTTAAAAGATTATTTTTTAAATGTTGTTTGAAAAAAACATGTGTAGATATAAAAGATTCGGAAGTTAACAAGATGATAATCAATACTCATAAGTCGAAGTAAAAAGTCATGACAAAAACGGAAGACAAGTCCATAAAACACTATGCATAAAACTTAAGTCTGAGCATTATGAACCGCACTAAAATTGAGGGTGATCTCATGTGCCCCGGAAGGGTATGTAGATCCTGTTCCATTAGTGGCATCAGTTATGTCGTTCGTGGTAATTAAGTACACATTCAATGATAAGTCTCATTCATTGATGTCACCATCGAGAAAAAGAAGATGAAATTGTGATTACGACAATTGGAATCTGCTTACCCTTCCGAAGCAACTGAGATCACCCCAGTGTTTAGTGGGGTTCGTGTTGCCCAGTCGTTAGTTTTCTATGTTGTGTTTTGTGTACTTATGTTTGTCTATGGTCTTTTCTTTTTAGCCATGGCGTTGTCTGTTTATTTTCGACGTATGAGTTTGAATGTCTCTCTGGTATCTTTCGCCCTCTTTGGAACATATCCGTGGTCAGCTGGAATGTCGGACGTGTGCGATCCGCTGTTATGTTTTCTCGCAAATATATTCATCAGTAACAAAACGCTCTTCGTTTATTAGTTTCTCTAAATAATTCCAAAATGATTCAAATGAATATTTTACAAATAAAAATATGTATATGAGAAGATTCTTGGTATGCTTCTTCCTTAAAACTGACCACGTTTTTGGTTGCTTTTCTTCTACTTTCCGAAAGTATTACTTTGGCAATTCAATTTTCACACAAACATCTATGATGCATGTGTGTATGTATAAATGACATGGGGTATATACGTCAATGAATTAGCAAACAAATGATTCTATTAAGCAACGCATATCGATAGCGATACAATAAACGTAACTGAAATTATCTATCCAAAACCTGATTTAAAAACATTAAGTCAGTAAAAAGGAAACAATATTATATAAGAGAACCATTGACAAGGGTAATGAAAGTGTGTCTCGAGTCTCAACTCTGTCCTTCTTAACCTCATTTCATAATTGGATTAAAAGGGGCAAATATATGGTGGCTTATTTCTGACATCGACATAAGTTTGGTCGACATAGATTTATATCGATTAGACATGATATTATCTTGAAAAGCCATGATATTATCTCGTTATGTCGACTTTCATGTTATTTTATCGTGTCATGTCATGATAAATTATCGTGACATTCCTTGATACATGCTGCATTATGCCGACATATATGTGAATGACAGGAGCAGGCAGGGTCGAAGAAAAGTCACGGTAACGAGAAGAATATGTCGACATTCTGCAGCATGTATCACGTAATATCGCGATAATTTATCAAGACATGTCACGATAAAAATAACATGAAAGTCGACATAACGAGATAATATCATGGCTTGTCAAAAAGATAATATCGTGTCTTATCGAGATACACACACGCTGACACACAAGGAAAAAATTCAACAGTGTTCGCAGATGGTATATTTAGACGAATAGTTCTCATTGCAATTATGACTCTTCCTCAGTTTGCTCATACATTTCATTAGTCTGAAACTGTTGTATCAAATAAGGCCTTTAGGAATCAATATTAATAATCATTTGCCTCCATGATAATCTTTTGAAGATACATTAAATAAAAATTATATATATACGGACATGTTATTATATTTTGTTTGGCGTGGAGAAGTGGAGCATTGAATTTCATTTCTTTAATATGAGTATGGGCATTACATAAGATCATGTCTTCCTGTTTTGATCATAATATCGATAAATGAAACATGCATGTACTCCAAAGAATAGCAGCAACATTAGAGTGTTTGCCGGCGTGATAAACACACATGTAGCACACAAATACTGGGAGTTTGCTTTTATAAATTGCAAGCATTCTTTGAATTGGTATTGTTTCCTGTAATATTTGTTATAACTGAACTTGTTATTTTTGTATTTCTTATACCGGGTAAAATTTATTTTTTTAACTGATATTTAGTTTAACATCTTAACGTAAATGCCATTCATAAATGGCTGTCTTTTGTTTTTCTTTCTACTATATAAAGATGATTGTATTATTATTAGGTTTAGTATGACTGGTTATTCAAGGAACATGGTTTTCTTTTTCTCTTGCAGATATTTCTCCGTATAATAGCTAGTTTTTCATCAATGACAGCAGCCGTTGTATCCGTGTTAATGGTTATGTTGTTTCCAACTCCGAATTGTAATACGAATGGTAGGTTGAAAAAATTAAAAAGTATTTTCTTAAAATGTACTGCTCGTTTATGATAATTTAAGGGACCTTGGTTGCCAAGTGGTATAAGTAGTCCGACTACTGTATTACTAGCCTGTCAACACTGAGGTTCTAACCCTGTCCGCACGACTCTAATCGTAATTAACTAGGATTGTAAGTTTTTCTGCCGAAGTTCGGTGGTTCTATCTGGGCACCTTGGCTCCCTCCAACTATAAAAACTGACCGCCACAAAATTGCCTTCAGTACTGAAAGTGGCTTTAAACACCAATCAACCAATATGTTTTCCACGGACATAACCCAGTACTGTAGTAACTATCAAGAAATAAAATTGGAGGAAAGTAATTATATCGCAACAACCAAGTTTGTCGATGTAACCTGTAGATCTCGCTAACCATTGTATAAGTTAGTGTAGAAAATGCATGTCTTTCTTTTCTTATTCATTTACATTTAACGTTCTGAAGCCTTGAACAATTTTAGTGAGAAACATATCTTGTTTTTCTTCAAAATGTCTATCAAATATTTTTTAGGCTCAGTGTTGTAATCTCTTGTTTTGATAAATAAATTAGTCTCATGATACTTTTACCTAAGAACTCGCCTCATCGGCACCTTTATGTCGATTTAATGTTCATTAAATGTATAATTAACTCGACTCCACGAGGTTTTCTTATCCCACCAGCGATGGTCAAAGCCTGATTTTGCACAATTTATCGAAAGTTTGGTTTTCCGTATTCAGTCTTTATGATTGTTTTCTCTATCTAACTGTTTCGATTTAAGCGCCAGTGTTGATTCTTGTCTGAACGAAACGCAACATTCTAATATATAAGCCTCCTACGTGCATCTTAGTTTATATGATATACAGGATTTTTTATATATTAATAACTGATTTTAACCCCTCCTCATAAAATAACACACAAAATGCAGAAGACAAAAGATGCGCTGTCTATCTCCACGATCTATATTACTGATTAATTCAGAAAATCGTGTCGTTTTCATTGAATTGGCTTTAATACACTTATATTAGCTAATCATGACAAAATTGAAATTGTAGTCTTCGTTTCAACTTCATTTCAGTCTGCACGTGGTATTATCAAGTTGGGGTCAAACATGTAATTTCAGAAACTACTTTTGTCCTGCTGTCTTTCATAAAAACATTGCCATGTGATTTAGTTTCAAGTTGGATATTTGCTCTATTTTACCACGAATTGAAATCTATATTTGCTACTAATTTCATTGCGTATAAAATGTGTTTCGGGTTACTCTTTTATTTGATTGAAAATAACATGCAATTCATACAAAATTTAAGATCAGCTACATGTTTTTCGCCGTCATTTAATTGTAAAAGGCGAAAGATTCTAAAACGAAGAATCAGTCCAAAAGTCGAACAAAGACCGACCAAATCATGGCAAACAACGAACAACCACTAACAAACAGTCTACAAAACACACGATGACGCACAAAACAGGGTTGACATTAGGTTCTTAGGAAGGCTTAGCAGATCCTGCTCTTCATATTTAACGCGTATAAGGCGACATATACCATTAATGGTGATTTAAAGTCTTTTCAACATTCAACTTGGTTTTTTGATGGTAATCATCCTTCTCAAACATAAGTTATCTGTAAACAGTTAGTAGACTTTTGTCAGTGTAAATATTTTTTAAAGTTTCTATGGTAGTGTAGTACATGAATATGTAATGTATATATTTTACTTGCAGCCAACACATGCAATGCAGCATTTTCAGCATATATACGTCTGAAGCTCAAGCATTGGACACCAAATCACTAACTGAAAACGATACAATCGTGTTTGATCAAACTGTTTCTAACTGGGATGACGATTACAGTACAACAACAGGAAAATATACAGTAAAGTGCGCAGGGATGTATACATTTACATGAACAATTTGCGGAGACGCCAAAAGAATGCTGGGGTAAACTGGGAGTGGGAACATATCTAATGCAAGGGACAACTATCATTGGTGCAGTTCATATAGATACTGAAGAATGGTCAGATCATGACTGTTCAACCGGAAGTGTAACTCGTTACGTCTTTTCCGGTGATGAAATTTATTTGAAGACTGGTTTCTATCATCAAGGTATATTACTGAGTATGAAGGACCAGTCGAGATCAACGTTTTCTGGATGGAAAATATTCGAATAAATGAAAAAACAGCAATATGAAATAACTAACAGTAATATCATTTACGGAGACAATTATTTGATCAAACTTGTGTTTAATAGGTCATAATCAACACGACAGACGACGGGTAAAGTTGGTTGACCAGCTTACATATAAACAACTGATTTCACTCATAGTTTTTCAGTTATTAATTCATTTGAATAATTATGGATGTAAGATGTTACAGGATCATTATGAATGGTATTTTACTTATATTTTGTACGTTGCTATATGTTTACAGAGTTATACAATGTTTTTGTATCTATATCTTTATCACCAATGCATTTTTACACACACACACAGTACATTGTACTATATATGTGTTTCTTTTCCTTTTTTCATTTGCATTTGTATAGAGAAGAAGTCAGACTTTATTATGAATCCCTGCTCCGTGAACGAAATAAGCATTTCAAAATATGAAAGGGGTGTGTTCAAAGGAAGACTGTCCTGAATGGACCTGAGATACGGTAATAGCGTTATTAGCGAGGACGGAAGTTGAAGCTCAAAATTAGCCAATGAAGTAGATTGCAATTTAAAGGTTGGTGTGCTTGATGGTTGGACTCTCAATCATGAATTATGTATATAAATGTTTGATATAGGACATTTTTCATCGATATTTATTTATCATTTTTTACCATCTTAATTCGCTCTTTTTTATTATCATTTTTTAAAGGCCCAGAGAGGTTAATTAATAATTATAACCAAAAGCAATTTCTTCTCAAATCTTAAGTTTTTCTATTTTTTTAATATTAACTCGATTTAAATGTTCTTTTTGGTCTGTTCTTTTATTATTAATCCACATACATGTAGTAATCCAGCAAAGTTGAACACCATGACTGAAAATATTTGTACAAAATATTATTTCTTTATCACCGGTTGTAAAATGTAGATGTAGCGGTGGTATTTTAAATGACGATAATAGCATTTAACATATTCAGCTTCATTTAAACTATTCTAAAGCATATAATACAGATCATTTCCATTTCAAACCAAGCGTAATTTTACTTTCTATAACTATAATGTCTATCATTTAAATCATTGTACTTTTGTATGTTGCATATACGGGTATTTAATAAAATAATGACGTCTCTGAAGATCGGCTGATATTAATTTTAAATACATACAATCATATGATTTATAAGTTAATTCATTTATCAAATATCGTCATTCTATTTAGAAAATTAAAAAATTGGAATCTTGATAAAAACATTTATTACTTCAAACTCTTTTTACGAATGTACTTATGTTCTGCTTACATGTATCATACAAGCCTGTTTCTATATATGTATAACAGGATGTGGTGTGTATTTTTACAGTACATGTAGCATAGAGGTACAAGAGACAATACACCCAAAATCTACAATCTGTCGATACCTATAGTTTGGCATTGCACACGATCGTGTTTTCCTTGGCTGTGTATGACGTCTCTATACTAAATCATTTGGATGTGAACTAATTTACAACTATATTTTGTACAATAGATGTTATGTTTATTAGTTGTTACTAGCTTTGAACTAGCTTTCAGTAACTGTTGCACTTTGTGTCTAAAGTCCCTTTGTTAATTTTTTCAGTGTGTTTATGTCGATCTGATGAGCCAAACATTTGTTAACTTATTTTCATAGTTTGTTATTATTTTGCGCTGTAACGCCTACTTTCCAGGTCAGATGGAGGGTTAGGCACCCGCAAACAAGTTATAGGCAGTACGGTGGTCTATATTGTCTAACTTCTACGTCATTTGGTCTCTGGTCAATCTCTTATTTGTATAGTTGGTAATAAGTATCACTGGCACCACTGGCACCATTCATTCTTGCATGTGATTGCTGGTATTCCGAGTGTCCGAGACGAGTTAAGTTTCTTGTCCTTGCTTCCGTAACTGTTTGTTTTTGCGAGACGAGATAGTTGGTCTTGTGCTCAACCCCAACCTGGAGGACCAGGATATTTTCTTTCAAGGTTCTCTTCCTTTAGATCAGTTGTCGTCCCCGACTATGAGTCATGATCTACCCATGTTTCAATTCAGAGTTGTCTCTCCTAGATAGATAGCCATCCCTGACTACGACCTCTATCTGACCGTTTAATTTCCCATAACTGGGGCAAGGTTGATGAGTGCTAGGGTGTATCCACACACCGATGGACCTACACACTGCATCTCTAGGGCCCTTATAAGTATCAGAATATATGGTCCGAGGACACAGTTATCGTCCTTAGATTTTCGTTGTCTACAAATATAGTCCCTAGTGTGGACAGTGTATAACTTGCAAATTTTGTTCATACACTTTCCAAATTTATTTCTTTATATTTTATGCATGAAATATTAAGTAAAGGGATGAAATTACATGTTTAAAAATTTGGGTGCTGAATCTTTATGTTAAGTTGTGATTTGGTCCAGTTCGAAAAGGTCAAAACTAGTATGTCTGAAGCTGTCAAACTGAATTTTAGACCCCTTAACATAGAATTGTCAATATTTTGAGTTAGAGCTGGTAGACTTTTCTATAATTTTGATATTATTTGTCCCAATAGTAGTACACTACACTGTAAAAATCTTTTGAGATAGAGCAGGTGCGATTTTTTTAATTTGAATTTATTGTCTAAAAGAAATGCACTACGAAATAACTGTGTTCTCGGGCCTAAGAGATGAATTCAGGAAATGTAGATTCTGTACTTTGGCAACTTCCCTGAATGGTTTGCTGGTTTCAATTTGTCAAACTCAATAAAAGTAAAGGATTTAAATCTTTATTTGAAAGAAATTCTGTTAAAATTTCCCATTTTGGCATTATACGGCTAAAATAAGCATTTTATAGCAGTTTCCATTTTTATGCCTAAGAGGCATGCTGACTTCCTATCTGACAGCTTTTTATGCTTTGATATTTGTGTTTCTATGATTAATTCAAATTTTATTAACCATTTGTGAACTCTGAATGTAGAGAAAGTAGATTATCACAGAAAAAATGTGCAAAATGTGTTGTAATTAGGAACTGGTCGAACGGCATGTTTGATGTATGTGAAATGTGAAGAGCTTTGTACATTAAATTTGTAGTCCATCATTAATATTTCACTAAATCTGTAAAAAAGCACTTGACAATGATCTGTGCACCTTATCCATTTCATATACTACCTTTATTTTCTTCTGTAGGATAGCATGTGGTTCAAATATATGCCAGTTAAGACCAAAACTACATGCAAGTTTTCCATTGAAAAGTGAAAAACTGTGCATTAGACCATACTGTCTGCCAAAAATTGAATGCAAGAGTCCTTTGCAATTAGACTTCTTGTATCATGACATCTAAGCATAGAAATGAGCAAAAGTAACAAATTTCCATTTCTTATAGCTTCTGTATGCATTTTATATGTAAATATGTGCTACGGCCTAAATTGACTCTAAATAATGTTCAGTCTTGCATGACCTAAGACCATTTTATACTCATGTGGTATGCTTTTGTAACTTTTCTTTCCATTTAAAGTACATTTAATATATATGGAAGACTAATTTATAGTAAAAAACTTCAAAAACTTCAAATTGGTTGGAAAAATGCATGTTTATGTAAGGCTCCCTTAATTAGAAAATCTCAATTTTCAGGCACAGGCTCATATAAATTTGACTTTTGAATAATTGTAATAAATCTGATAAATCAAATGAGTGTTCAGTTGATTTTACTACCTAATATATTATATCTAAGAGCATTTAAAAGCAAATTTTGCAATATTCAAATTTTAAAGCCCAAATCTTGATAGTTGAAATTATTTGATTTAAACGTCAAAATTAAACATCAAAATTTCAATACTAAAGTAGCCATAGTTTCTATGATATATATGCTATGGCCATGAAACTTGGCCAACTATCTTATAATTCCCTAAGCATAGGTCATGCAAAGTTTTATTAGAATCGGTCAAGTCTTTCTATACTATTAGGTCCGAGGACACAGTTATCGTCCTTAGATTTTCGTTGTCTACAAATATAGTCCCTAGTGTGGACAGTGTATAACTTGCAAATTTTGTTCATACACTTTCCAAATTTATTTCTTTATATTTTATGCATGAAATATTAAGTAAAGGGATGAAATTACATGTTTAAAAAATTTGGGTGCTGAATCTTTATGTTAAGTTGTGATTTGGTCCAGTTCGAAAAGGTCAAAAACTAGTATGTCTGAAGCTGTCAAACTGAATTTTAGACCCCCTTAACATAGAATTGTCAATATTTTGAGTTAGAGCTGGTAGACTTTTCTATAATTTTGATATTATTTGTCCCAATAGTAGTACACTACACTGTAAAAATCTTTTTGAGATAGAGCAGGTGCGATTTTTTTAATTTGAATTTATTGTCTAAAAGAAATGCACTACGAAATAACTGTGTTCTCGGGCCTAAGAGATGAATTCAGGAAATGTAGATTCTGTACTTTGGCAACTTCCCTGAATGGTTTGCTGGTTTCAATTTGTCAAACTCAATAAAAGTAAAGGATTTAAATCTTTATTTGAAAGAAATTCTGTTAAAATTTCCCATTTTGGCATTATACGGCTAAAATAAGCATTTTATAGCAGTTTCCATTTTATGCCTAAGAGGCATGCTGACTTCCTATCTGACAGCTTTTATGCTTTGATATTTGTGTTTCTATGATTAATTTAAATTTTATTAACCATTTGTGAACTCTGAATGTAGAGAAAAGTAGATTATCACAGAAAAAATGTGCAAAATGTGTTGTAATTAGGAACTGGTCGAACGGCATGTTTGATGTATGTGAAATGTGAAGAGCTTTGTACATTAAATTTGTAGTCCATCATTAATATTTCACTAAATCTGTAAGAAAAGCACTTGACAATGATCTGTGCACCTTATCCATTTCATATACTACCTTTATTTTCTTCTGTAGGATAGCATGTGGTTCAAATATATGCCAGTTAAGACCAAAACTACATGCAAGTTTTCCATTGAAAAGTGAAAAACTGTGCATTAGACCATACTGTCTGCCAAAAATTGAATGCAAGAGTCCTTTTGCAATTAGACTTCTGTATCATGACATCTAAGCATAGAAATGAGCAAAAGTAACAAATTTCCATTTCTTATAGCTTCTGTATGCATTTTATATGTAAATATGTGCTACAGCCTAAATTGACTCTAAATAATGTTCAGTCTTGCATGACCTAAGACCATTTTATACTCATGTGGTATGCTTTTGTAACTTTTCTTTCCATTTAAAGTACATTTAATATATATGGAAGACTAATTTATAGTAAAAAACTTCAAAACTTCAAATTGGTTGGAAAAATGCATGTTTATGTAAGGCTCCCTTAATTAGAAAATCTCAATTTTCAGGCACAGGCTCATATAAATTTGACTTTTGAATAATTGTAATAAATCTGATAAATCAAATGAGTGTTCAGTTGATTTTACTACCTAATATATTATATCTAAGAGCATTTAAAAGCAAATTTTGCAATATTCAAATTTTAAAGCCCAAATCTTGATAGTTGAAATTATTTGATTTAAACGTCAAAATTAAACATCAAAATTTCAATACTAAAGTAGCCATAGTTTCTATGATATATATGCTATGGCCATGAAACTTGGCCAACTATCTTATAATTCCCTAAGCATAGGTCATGCAAAGTTTTATTAGAATCGGTCAAGTCTTTCTATACTATTAGGTCCGAGGACACAGTTATCGTCCTTAGATTTTCGTTGTCTACAAATATAGTCCCTAGTGTGGACAGTGTATAACTTGCAAATTTTGTTCATACACTTTCCAAATTTATTTCTTTATATTTTATGCATGAAATATTAAGTAAAGGGATGAAATTACATGTTTAAAAAATTTGGGTGCTGAATCTTTATGTTAAGTTGTGATTTGGTCCAGTTCGAAAAGGTCAAAAACTAGTATGTCTGAAGCTGTCAAACTGAATTTTAGACCCCCTTAACATAGAATTGTCAATATTTTGAGTTAGAGCTGGTAGACTTTTCTATAATTTTGATATTATTTGTCCCAATAGTAGTACACTACACTGTAAAAATCTTTTTGAGATAGAGCAGGTGCGATTTTTTTAATTTGAATTTATTGTCTAAAAGAAATGCACTACGAAATAACTGTGTTCTCGGGCCTAAGAGATGAATTCAGGAAATGTAGATTCTGTACTTTGGCAACTTCCCTGAATGGTTTGCTGGTTTCAATTTGTCAAACTCAATAAAAGTAAAGGATTTAAATCTTTATTTGAAAGAAATTCTGTTAAAATTTCCCATTTTGGCATTATACGGCTAAAATAAGCATTTTATAGCAGTTTCCATTTTTATGCCTAAGAGGCATGCTGACTTCCTATCTGACAGCTTTTATGCTTTGATATTTGTGTTTCTATGATTAATTTAAATTTTATTAACCATTTGTGAACTCTGAATGTAGAGAAAAGTAGATTATCACAGAAAAAAATGTGCAAAATGTGTTGTAATTAGGAACTGGTCGAACGGCATGTTTGATGTATGTGAAATGTGAAGAGCTTTGTACATTAAATTTGTAGTCCATCATTAATATTTCACTAAATCTGTAAGAAAAAGCACTTGACAATGATCTGTGCACCTTATCCATTTCATATACTACCTTTATTTTCTTCTGTAGGATAGCATGTGGTTCAAATATATGCCAGTTAAGACCAAAACTACATGCAAGTTTTCCATTGAAAAGTGAAAAAACTGTGCATTAGACCATACTGTCTGCCAAAAAAATTGAATGCAAGAGTCCTTTTGCAATTAGACTTCTTGTATCATGACATCTAAGCATAGAAATGAGCAAAAAGTAACAAATTTCCATTTCTTATAGCTTCTGTATGCATTTTTATATGTAAATATGTGCTACGGCCTAAATTGACTCTAAATAATGTTCAGTCTTGCATGACCTAAGACCATTTTATACTCATGTGGTATGCTTTTGTAACTTTTCTTTCCATTTAAAGTACATTTAATATATATGGAAGACTAATTTATAGTAAAAAACTTCAAAACTTCAAATTGGTTGGAAAAATGCATGTTTATGTAAGGCTCCCTTAATTAGAAAATCTCAATTTTCAGGCACAGGCTCATATAAATTTGACTTTTGAATAATTGTAATAAATCTGATAAATCAAATGAGTGTTCAGTTGATTTTACTACCTAATATATTATATCTAAGAGCATTTAAAAGCAAATTTTGCAATATTCAAATTTTAAAGCCCAAATCTTGATAGTTGAAATTATTTGATTTAAACGTCAAAATTAAACATCAAAATTTCAATACTAAAGTAGCCATAGTTTCTATGATATATATGCTATGGCCATGAAACTTGGCCAACTATCTTATAATTCCCTAAGCATAGGTCATGCAAAGTTTTATTAGAATCGGTCAAGTCTTTCTATACTATTAGGTCCGAGGACACAGTTATCGTCCTTAGATTTTCGTTGTCTACAAATATAGTCCCTAGTGTGGACAGTGTATAACTTGCAAATTTTGTTCATACACTTTCCAAATTTATTTCTTTATATTTTATGCATGAAATATTAAGTAAAGGGATGAAATTACATGTTTAAAAAATTTGGGTGCTGAATCTTTATGTTAAGTTGTGATTTGGTCCAGTTCGAAAAGGTCAAAAACTAGTATGTCTGAAGCTGTCAAACTGAATTTTAGACCCCCTTAACATAGAATTGTCAATATTTTGAGTTAGAGCTGGTAGACTTTTCTATAATTTTGATATTATTTGTCCCAATAGTAGTACACTACACTGTAAAATCTTTTGAGATAGAGCAGGTGCGATTTTTTAATTTGAATTTATTGTCTAAAAGAAATGCACTACGAAATAACTGTGTTCTCAGGCCATATTAAAAAGGCAAATATAGTAGATGCATTTACTACAAAAAATAGCCATTTCTTAAAACATACGGGTAGCGCAGAGAACTTTAAAATGTTCATATTTGATATATCATGAAGACTGTGTGTGCTCGCATTTCAGGATATATGGTTAAATCTTCGGTGACGTTCATGATCCGCAATCCTTTACATATATTTATTGATTGTATAATTATACTACTGAGTGATATTGAATTACAGTTTGTAAAATACTTAAAGAATTTAGACAGTAAACTTATTAAGTTATCGAATCTGCTAGATTATGCATGTTATATGATGCTAAGTCTATATGTAGTTGGTTATTATCTATAAAACTGTAATGTGATGATAATACTTCAATATTCATTTAATACATTGTGGTACAGTAAGTAATATAATTTTATTAATGTGATTCAGTTAATAGTGTAATCAATATAGACTAAGGTACTTACCTTGCCACATAGATAAATAGGCTAAACGATTCAGATATAACTGTTTAGAATTTAATTTTAGATTAATGTATTAAGATAAGATTTAGACAGTGTTTGTGACAATATTAATTAATCCCGTGATATGTTTACAACGTGATGAATTTAAAACATTTACTTCATAATGTTTACTACAAGTGAAATATTGATAATTAAGTGAATGAATTCACATTAACTTGAAATAATGTTCCTGTACATAAAATATCTCAGTTTTATAATTGAAAAGTCACGTATATAAATTTTAGATGAATTAATGTCAGTATTTAGTGAATTCATGTAAATGTTGGTAATGTTACAATTTATAATACATATCATGGTACGATATTTTATCGTACTATCATTATAGCATTAATTATTTTAAATAAGCTTATCTACAACGTCGTCGTTCTTAACTTAGTTACCGTTACCTGAGTTATATCTATACTGTTATCAATCAAATAATACTAGATAGAATTGCAGGAGTCAATTGAAGCTTAACTGGTATTATATTTTTATAATGTTAATCGATATGAAGAACATAGTTTATTACAGAATTGATTTAGATATTTCAAATCAAGTAATTTTTAACATTTTAGACATACAAATTAACAATTGACTACATGTTTAGATGCAATTTTAGTTCTAAGATTAATAATTTAAGTCTAGAAATACATTCAGACTTCTTCAACCAATAGCTTACTAATGCTATATATTAATTGCATAAATTTGAAAATGCTAGAAATTCAATTAATGATAAATGAACATCATTATTAGTGATGCAGTTAATTCAGTGTTTTAAATAAATATAATTCAAATAGATTAATTGTGCTTCAAATTGTTTGAATTTATAATTTGAAGTGACTATGTACAATGTATCAATTACAGGTATCATAAGGATATCTAATACAATATTTCTAACATATTGTATGATTAATTGTACATTTAGACTAGAGTCATGACAATGTTAAACACTCATATTTAATAATAATTGATACATTACATAATTAACTAATGAGTCTATAATTACAAAATAAATAATAGAGTTAATCTAATTCGTACAATAAAGATAAATGCTTATTTCAATTAATTTAAACCAAGTCAAATTATCAAATTATCATTATAACATGTCATTAGATTATTCAAATCTTGAATTAGTCATTCTGGACAATGTTGCATTATTGATTAGATCTAATAATGATCATATATCAATTGTTATACATAACATATAGTTCAATCATTAAAATTTAAATAGACATTTTAATCAAATGCTAATATATTATCAACATATAAAAGAATTCATTCAAAATACTCATATAAAACATATATCCATAGAATACTATAATGCCTAATTTCATGTATATGATCATAAATTATTCGTATGTATAAATTAATTCAATTAGTTAAAAGTTAACTTCTTATATTTTAATCATATTTATGCTTCAAATATATTCTATTTGTCAATATATGATATCTTATGATTATTTATAGATTTTTAATGATATATTTTATATATCAGTTTTAGTAATTGTTATATGTATAATTATTTTTTTATTATTATTTATGTATATTAGTCATAAATATCTTGATATTAGTACATTGGTATATACCTATATTATGATTTTAGAGATATCACTATTTAATTAGTTTATTCTTGTATTAAAAAGTACTTCTAGCATAAATGTACAGATAAAGTAGTATTGTCTAATTTGAATCTAATGTAATGTTAGTCAATTCAAGTATTACTATTATTTAAGTTAATATTATATGACATGTTCTATATAGATTATCTTTATGAATGTATTATAGCAATGATGTATCATAATGATTTAGAATTCATTATCTTAGATTTCCAGATTAACTATTCATAAAAAAAATGTTCATGTCAGATCAATGTATAACATTATTATAAGAATCATTCAATTAAATCACATAAATAAGAACATTCATCATAACATTCTAGAATTATTTAAGTAGGAATTATACAAAATTAGCTTTCAGAAATGTTTCTAAATGACATTATCATTATAGTCTGAAGTTTGACTAATTCATTAAATTTAATGATTGCTTTAATAAATGTAAACATTGTATTCTTAGAGTATTCAATATGATCACTATTATCCAAAAGTTACATTTAATTCACTAAAATTCAATGTCATTTACAAGATTCTGAAAATATTTAATGTAATTTGAACTATTAATAATGATTACATATTAGATATTATCAATAAATAGTGCATTTTGATAATGTAATTTGAAATCATCTTTTCTAAGACTATTTATAATCATTATATATATTCAGTAATAAGTTTTAAATACGTGAATAGATATTTGCATTGAATATATGTAGATCTCAGTAATGGATATCTATAGAGTATCTAAGTACATAGTCGTATATTCTCGTAATGTCGATTAATACTATGTTCAATATCTACAACGTATATAGATTTATAATATTTACTTATCTAATCATTATATCATTTAAAATTCATATTTGATAATCTTTTACATCTAATTATTTCTTTATCAAAGTAAATATTGCATTATTATACTTATCAATTAAGTTATATAAGTATGTATGTTGATATTTCAAATATTAAGTTTGCATTCAAAGACTTATAATAAAAAATTGACTTTTATGTAGAACATTATGTACATGATTATCTAATTAAATGTCATGAATTCATTATACAATGACTGTCTTGTAAAGTCACTTAACTTAAGTTACTGAATATAAAAGTCATAAGAGTACATTATAGGCCCCAAGTTAGTTCAGTTTGGACATATTGTCAAAACACGATGATTTTGAGGATTTTTTCAGACCTATGATGTTCTACATTGTATAATCAAAAGGTACAATTGTTTAAATTGAAACTCTAGACACAACATGTTTGGGGTCAAAGTTCAGCCTAAATTTAACAATACTAGAAACTATTATAAATCATGGAAAATAGTAAACCATACCTGACGTAACAAAACGAATAAAGTATAATTAAATCTGGGGTTAACATTTCATAATTCATTATGTGACGTGTCCAAACACTACGTGCTGTAGTTCTATGTGAAAATGTTAAGTATTTCGGCCAAATAAAAAAAAAATTAAAATCGAATCTTAGGCCTTATGGTCAATTTCAGCTCTTCGTGAACACAACTCATTTTCCCTGATATTTTTGTTAATGATACTTTTTGTAAATAATTTCTATTTGCCAAGTTTTTCTTCACGATTCAATTTAAATAGGAGATTCTTTATCATCTGTGTTAAACAAATGTTTATACTAGGCGTTGTTGTTTATTATCCAGAAAGTTCATATGAACACATATCCTATAACGAATATAATTCCAGTTCTATTGTGAAACTTCGGCGAACTCCTCTGCTGGTCAACAGTCAACACAGACAAACTGGAAACAAATTCTTTCGAAGACAAGAATCACCATGCTTACTTCGTAACTCTATAGTAGGAAGTCGTTCCTGGTTTTGGGATTGATACTTACGTTAAATGAGTCTATCAGTACTATTGTAGTATGATTCTTTTAAAATAAGTTTTCAAATAAACAGATACAAGTACTTACCAAATTATAGTCCTGCATGCTTCGGTTTGTATTTCAAAGTAGAATTAAAATCAAAATTAAAATCTTCCTAAAAACCAAATTTTCCATGCCATTGTGAGTTAAGAAAAACGAAAAAAAAAAAAACCCCCCTTTTTTCTTACCTAAGTCAACTGGATCGGTAGACACCATACAACTTTCCAGTATATGAAACTTTTGTAAACACCTACCTTTTATCCTGTTCGTTGTGATTCCTCAAAGACCACAGCGATATACTCTTGCCGACAATGAATAATGCAATACTTAAGGTCAAAAGTAGTACCACTGTGGTCTTTGGGTTTTCCACACCTACCCCATAGCCCATAAAGGGTTAGCGGGGTCGCTATTGGTGAGGGTCCAAAACTGGAACGGTTTCCTGAGTGTAAAACTCAGGAGAATTACGAAGTAAGCTTTTCAGTTAGTGGTGGTTTTAGCCCAACGAAAGAATTCGCTTCCAATCAGTCATTTTCACGACCGACCAAACGGGAAGTTTTCAACAGTTCCGACGAACACAGAGCGATCCGAGGTTTAAATACCTGTATTGTCGTCATGATACTAAAAATAAACAAAGATTTATTGTCAACTAGACAATTTTCGGATCTTTTCGTCTTTTAACTCATTTTTAGTGGGGCCTTCTGTTCGAGTCTTCTCTACTTTTTCTCTTGTCAACGGATAAATTTTTGCTGTCGCATGCTTTTTCATTCGGAAAATCTCTATACTTATCATAAAATTGTTGACAGGTTAACCTGTAATTCATAAAAACAAATCAATACTCAATCGACATGGTTGGTAGCATAGGATAAACAAACTGTAAGGCCATTCAAATTTTTTGTTCCATCGTTTTTAAATAAATTTGTATCCCAAATAGTTTAAAGTTTAAAAAAATAATCGAATACTTATTAAAGTCATTAAAATGATATGCATCCTTCAAACAACTACAACTAGGATTGATACGTGTAGGTTGAAGGGACTTTAATTAGTTTTCCTTATGTAAGGCCAGGGTACATACATGTACATTGCACCTATTTTGACAGATTTTTCCACCTACTTTTATTATATAAGAAACAGACACAAGTTTCCATTCTGCGTTTATTTTGTAGATATACCCTTATTTACTATAGAGTTCCACGTACTAATATAACTTTAAATCCATACTGAATCATAGAAAAATTATTTGAACGGAACTCAATGCAAACGAGCCAAGATTCTGTGGTCCGACGACTTATAGAAAAGACCGACGATTTACAGAAAAGAACCGAAAAGGACCAAAAGAACCGAAAAGGACCGAAAAGAACTGAAACGAACATCGATTTTTTTTTTTTTTTTGGTAATCGAAGGGGACTAGCAAATTGCAATTTTTTGGTAATCAAAGGGGACTAGCAAATTGCAAATCATTTAAGTCTATAAATCATAAGATATTTTCCACAAAAGATTCTTATTTGGTTTTGAAACTTATTGTGACAGGACTACTTAACTTACATTTGCAAAATTACAGGTATGGTCGGATGCCTTTTCTTATATACGACAGGTAAGGACTATTCAAACAAATTTTAAAAAGCTCATACATTTCTTTATGTTATTTATTTGAAAATTTAACAATATCGACTGCATTATCTTCCTTTCCTTATCTGGCAGATTTTGGTCTCTCAATTTGTAGACTTAATCAAATTTCAATCTCCGTGTGCATTTGACATTTAACCTCTGAGAGGAAATAGTGATGCTGACTTGTATATTTTTATATTATCATACCAAATGCCACCGGGCAATATACTGACATATTCATATAAACAAACGAATATTAGATATTACTATTGAAAAATATAATATGCTTATAAAAATATTTTAATGATAAGATTAAAATCCTTGATAAGAAATGAATGATAATTTATCATATATTTATTAAAAAATATTACTAAAAACCAAGTAATTTTGTCTCTTTTTGTGTCCACATATTCCTATAAATGTACAATATAATTTTGATTTATACGAGGAATTGTTAACAAAACAAAATTTCGTGTATATATACATTGGTTATAACATAAATATATGTATGCTCTTTTCGGTTCCTTTTCGGTTCTTTTTGGTCCTTTTCGGTCCTTTTTGGTTCTTTTCTGTAAATCGTCGCTCTTTTCTGTAAATCAATGGACTGAAGATTCTGTAATGAGAAGTACCGAAATTAAATACATGATAAACTTTACATCCATAAAATCGAATAACAGATGTTTTTGTTGCATTTCTCCACATTTTAAAACTATTTGAAAATGGCAATGCTAACATGTACTATGCATTTAAAAATTGCTATGTACAATAAGCGGCAAAAATATTTCTATATATTCTAGACAATTTACAAACATATATTTTTATAGAACATCAATAAATTTTGTTAAACTTTTACTCAAATTTTGTGAAGTTCAAGCTACAAAATATTTTTTGTCATGCATCCGATTTCACCTTGAGAGATGCACACGCCTGATGAAGCTAATTTGTTTAGCGAAATATTGCGTGAATAATATAAAATATAACAACTAATTTTATAACACTCATTAGTGTGTTAAAGTTACATTCACAAACGCGGATCGGAGATTTAAATGGAATGGCGAACCAGTTAAGGGTACTAAGTTTGGACAATTGTCCTAGTGTAAGTTCCAAAATTTCATCAATAGAGATCCTTCATAAATATATGGATCATACATTCGTCGTCCGATGTTGTGTATCTTTTTTTGTATGCATATTTTGCCGGAGTTGTTTAGTGTTGCAATTGGTGGCAGGTGTGGCCTGCAGTGTGTACAGTATTTTGGTAAATCCTGCATGTCATCAATAGTTTCATATGGGGAAAGAGTTTGTATTTTGGTGTGGCTTTTGTCCTATTTGTACCGGTGGCTAATAATATAGGTTTGATCCTCAGCTGGTTAAGTGTCAATTTTGAAAGAAAATCCTACTAAACCATTACAATACATATAGTACTATTATTTGCTTTTTGTACAGTTGTTGCATATAATTATTACACAATTATCTTTGAAATTAAACCTATTTTTATTGGTTTTATGATTGTAATTGTACGTGTACTGAAATTTAACCCTAACCTTTTGTAATAAATAGTGAACTGATCGATATTGTTTTCACATTTATAGTTGTCTGAATAAGTGTATTTTAATTCTAAAACCGGAATTTTAAACCTTACAACTTTAAACTATAATAAGGTGAGAAATATTGATCTTTATATATACACAAATAAATCATTTTGTTTGTTAATGAATGTACATGTAGACGTATTTTTCAGTTAATTCCTCATTCATTTCCCATAATCAAACTTAGAAACTATAGTAATGAATGCGAATAAACTTATTTAAGTTTGTTTTATCGCTCCATATTTTTTTATTTACAACCGTTATTCATTCTAACAATGAATATGAACTAAAAAAAAACAAAACAACATTACTACATGTTTTTGTTTTACATGTGTTTTATTGACACATTGATTCTGTTTTATTTATTCATACGAAAATGAACATGTGCAATGTGCATTCTAATTGAAATCAAATCTCCGCACTCTTTAATTAGATTGGTGTAATATGTATACGTAAACATTTTGTTTTGGTTTTGACGACGATAGAAACAGATCATAATGTAAGTTGTATAACTCTTGTTTTTTTAAATGATCAAATTTCATACTTAGTTATCTCCCATTTTGTATTTCAAAAATGGTTAAAGTTGTTCTGAAGTACGGTCCTTACCAAAGTTGAAACGGTGTATATCACAGCGAAAAGAAAATACAGGGACTTAAAGGTGAACAATTAACATAGAATTGTCATACTAAAATGGAAATAACTGAGATAAGTTGATTAGTTATGCATCATTAATAAACTTTGAGACTTAAATGAATGATTATGATTTACGCCTCTTAACGAATTAACTACGTGTATTTCCAGAAAGAGGTTAAGCGGGGATCTGGTAGTTTCACATGAACTTTATATTGTTTCTCCTTATAATGGATGTTACTGGTCGTTGATACATTTGTACCAGCTCCTTTGAAAAATGTCTATGCTCTGTATTAACTTGTATTGAACCAAGAAGTATAACGTATAATAACATCTTTATTTAAAGAGAGTAACTTATTGTATGTATTATCAAACAGGGTCTGACCTCGGAATTTGGGGTTTGAAAGGAGTTGAAAAGGGGGGTGTGTGAAAATATGCAATTAATCTTGGGACGACCAATTAGGTTGGGGACCAAGAGAGCGAAGCTCCTGAAATCACAGGATTTACATGTTCTATCATTTATCTTTTCATTTTTCTTTCTCTCTTTCTTGTACTTAATTGTCAGTCATGCATTGGCAGTTTTAGGGGCGCTTGTCATCAACAATCCTTTTGAGTGAAGCGACAACGGCTATGATGTTTAAGTTAATTGTATATGTTTTTTTCTATTTTCAAACTTACAGGTATACTGGGGTCCTCTGGTTTTACTGTAGTAACTCATAAAATACAGAACAGAGACGCTTGTCAACTTACAGTTGATTCTAAAGTTGTCTGGAGTTGCAATATAACAACACTTCAAACAGGTAAACATCAGAGGAGAGGAGAGGAGAGGAAGAGGAGAGGAGAGGAGGGAGGGGAGAGGAGAGGAGAGGAGAGAGAGAGGAGAGAGAGAGAGAGAGAGAGAGAGAGAGAGAGAGAGAGAGAGAGAGAGAGAGATATGCATATTCAGAACGATTAATGGTAGGAAGAAAACTAAATACATGCACTGTGTATACTTTAGCAATATCAATACAGAATTTGGAATTATTTTTAAATCATGCTATATTTTTTTCACTATATCATAATGAATGCACGTTAGGCACAACATGTCCATTTTAAAGGAACAGAGTCATCTCATTAACTAGATGTACCATCATTTCTAATAGGTATATATTTTCTATATTTAAGGAGGTGTCGGAAAAGAGGATCCATTGTGTCTCGAAGCTCTAAGTGCTGTAAAAAATTTCACATCAAATAAACACACGAAGTCATAGAAATAACATTTAGTAATGTCAAAAAATCCTGGAAAAGTTATCATACGGTATGGTCCATACGGACCATGAGGAAGAGTTAAACACAGAACAGAACTACTGACTGGACTGATCAGTAAGTATATCATACGGTATGGTCCATACGGGCTATGCGGAAGAGTTAAACACAGAACTGAACTACTGACTGGACTGATCAGTAAGTTTATCATTATAAATACTAAATATCATTTACATACATGTAATAATTATGTTAGTAACTGCTGTTGCAGCGTTTTTTACTTGACGAATTGTAGCTTGCTCGTCTTGGGTGCTTAATGTTCCATCCCCGTCAATTCAACGACTTTAAATATGATATTTACTGCTTGACCGCTTTGGACATGGAATTTTGTATTAGCACAAAAAAAGGCTGGTTGGCTTAGGGTCTGAATGATGTGTTGCTGATCGTTGTTCTTTTTGCTATTACTCACTGAAACCATTTGATTAAGTTCAATGCATTTAATACACTAGTTCAACACCCACTATATCAAAACATTCAAAACAAAATACAACATTAAACATGTGTTAGAGTATTAAACACCACTTCAATTCATCTTAAACAGTACACACTCAAAATATATACATAAAACGTTGAAAGTATAAAAGCTAAAATTTATTTCAGAACAACTGAAAGATTTAGGAATGGAGACACAACTGTTTCAAGTGCAGACGAAGGAGGCTCTCCAAATCGTGGTTAAAGGTAGAATAATATGGAAAGGCAATATAAAGTCTCTGTCAGGAGGTAACACATTAAACATAGTAAATGAAAATAACAAATTATCAGAAAGATAACTTCTAAATTAAGTTAACTTTAAAGAACACAGAAGTGACTCGGTTCAAGGATTTCATATAAGAATACCGCAATACTTAAAAATCTTCACCCAAAAGATTGAAATTAAAAAAATAAATATAATAAATATCTAATTGTATTTTCAAACGCAGTGTTTTCTTCTTCAGATAATGAACTTTCAATTGTATTTTTAAACGTGATGTGACATAATTAATAAATATGCGACTCTTGTCACATTAGTTAGATTGTTAATAGAATAGACTATTTTCATATTACTAACTTTTGACTCCGGAGTTTATATTTTTTCGACAGGTTACCTACTCTGTAGTAGGACATCCTGGTCCTCGGTCAAGTAAGAGCAACGTAAAGATGTAAAACCAAGCTTTCAATCGGTTATTTTTTGGGAAAATTTTCTGTTTTATGTTTTCATACACGACAAAATCATCGGAAAACAGAAAACTTTTCCACCAAATTACACCGATTATATGTTTGATTTTACTTTTTTGATTGCTCTTAATTGACCGAGTACCAGGATATGTCCTACTACAGATTAGGTAACGGCTGTCGAAAATTTATATAATCCGGGGCCGAAAGTCGGTAATATGAAAATAGTCTACTAAGGAGTTGTTGGGTTATAATAATACTACGGTAATGATAACCTAAATAATTCAGTCCCTCCCCGTGATCGACTCTTCTACTCACGAGATTAATGTAGGTTGGCCGTCGTAGAGCAGCGGAATATAGGTAGCACGGTAGTATTTGCATTCCGGAATTTAGGTTGCTCTTTTGTGTACCCTACTTAAGTCAATGTCTCTGAACAGTGTGATTGGACAAAAATACAGTATCAACTGAACATACTTTCCCAAACTGAGGGATGAATCAGGTGTAGAAAATATGAAATAATTTTAAATACAGGTGAAAATGAATTTTGAGAATTTTTTATTTTTGTATTCACTGCATGATAAAAGACCTAAAAGCACTAGTGGCCTTAGGTTTTAAAAATAGCAAAAAGTAAACGGTCATGATACATATTCAAATTTATTTCTGATTAGTATAATGAAAGTACTTCAGTTAACTGTGTATGTAGAATTTTTCGCAGTGTTAGAAAGTGGTGAAAATCCTAAAAGGCTATCATTATCCCTTATGGGACAGGAAATACTACCGTGCCACCTTAACTGGGATATATATGTTAACACTAAATCAATAAAGGTATTTGTTTTACCTATGCAATTTGTAAGTTTATCAATAAAAAGTTGATTAGGGTAAGTAGAATAAAACAGCCCTTAAATTTCACCCTGGGAGTGAAAATTTGATTCAGCAAATTTTGCCTGATCTGTGGATACTAATGTTAAAATTTACCTAGAAAGTAAAATTTCTTTATTTTTAAGTAACTTGCAATACATTTTAATTATAAAGTTTCGCTTTAACTTTTCGCAGTGTCTGACACATGTGCAACAACTGGAATTTAATACGCGACATATTTTAGTTGCCTGTACGTCCTATAATTTTCACCGTAATAAATAAAGTGCATAATTTCTTATTTTTTCCACACAAGTACAGCTATACTAGTTTTCATCAGGTTTAATTTGTAGTTCTGTGGTAACATGACACCAGTAAAAGCTTTTTGGAATTAGTAAGTGGTTAAGGGTCCTTACTTATTCATTTAGTCCTCATATTTAGCTGAAATAGGGATAGCATTAGGGTTTCTTTACATTGACAAGACAATTTTTGGACAAAGAATGTGATTAGGATTGTATATCAGCAAGATTAAATAGTTTATTCATTTTCCATGCAAAGGCATTAATTGTTTGAATTTTCTGACACTGAAAAGCACAATAAATGTAAATTGATTATGTAAGGGACATAATTTAACTTAATGCATACATGAGAAATAGACAATCAGTCAACTTAGAGATATATTCTAGTACATGTATAGTCAAAAAGATTTTAGAATAATAGTTAACTGCCATCTAAAGAACCTTGTTGTATTGCCTTCATAATCTGGAAATGCTCAAAGGAATGTAAGGCATGCTGTAAAATGTGGAATGGACTCTACTATCATTTTTCATGATTTGGTGCTTAAACTGTTTCTTTCAGTCAGATTAACTATAAATAGAGTTGGCAATCCAATAACTCCTCCTTAATCACCATGTTTTACTTCTGTCTTGATTTGAAACATCATATATTTGGGTTTTGTTCACTCCTTAAGTAAAATGGTAAGATGAAAAAAGTGAAAATCTGCCAGCTGGGGTAGGGGTATAATCTTTAATATTTTTTTGGTAAGAAATAAGTGCAGACTAGTATTCTTTATTGTAATATGTTTCCTAGTAAGAAGTCTATGCATCATAGGTGTCATGACTGGTTTCAAGTTTGTGATGTCTTGGTTAAGGTAGCACGGTAGTATTTGCATTCCGGAATTTAGGTTGCTCTTTTGTGTACCCTACTTAAGTCAATGTATCTGAACAGTGTGATTGGACAAAAAATACAGTATCAACTGAACATACTTTCCCAAACTGAGGGATGAATCAGGTGTAGAAAAATATGAAATAATTTTACATACAGGTGAAAATGAATTTTTGAGAATTTTTTTAATTTTTGTATTCACTGCATGATAAAAGACCTAAAAGCACTAGTGGCCTTAGGTTTTAAAAATAGCAAAAAAGTAAACGGTCATGATACATATTCAAATGTATTTCTGATTAGTATAATGAAAGTACTTCAGTTAACTGTGTATGTAGAATTTTTCGCAGTGTTAGAAAGTGGTGAAAATCCTAAAAGGCTATCATTATCCCTTATGGGACAGGAAATACTACCGTGCCACCTTAACTGGGATATATATGTTAACACTAAATCAATAAAGGTATTTGTTTTACCTATGCAATTTGTAAGTTTATCAATAAAAGTTGATTAGGGGTAAGTAGAATAAAAACAGCCCTTAAATTTCACCCTGGGAGTGAAAATTCTGATTCAGCAAATTTTGCCTGATCTGTGGATACTAATGTTAAAATTTACCTAGAAAGTAAAATTTCTTTATTTTAAGTAACTTGCAATACATTTTTAATTATAAAGTTTCGCTTTAACTTTTCGCAGTGTCTGACACATGTGCAACAACTGGAATTTAATACGCAACATATTTTAGTTGCCTGTACGTCCTATAATTTTCACCGTAATAAATAAAGTGCATAATTTCTTATTTTTTCCACACAAGTACAGCTATACTAGTTTTCATCAGGTTTAATTTGTAGTTCTGTGGTAACATGACACCAGTAAAAGCTTTTGGAATTAGTAAGTGGTTAAGGGTCCTTACTTATTCATTTAGTCCTCATATTTAGCTGAAATAGGGATAGCATTAGGGTTTCTTTACATTGACAAGACAATTTTTGGACAAAGAATGTGATTAGGATTGTATATCAGCAAGATTAAATAGTTTATTCATTTTCCATGCAAAGGCATTAATTGTTTGAATTTTCTGACACTGAAAAGCACAATAAATGTAAATTGATTATGTAAGGGACATAATTTAACTTAATGCATACATGAGAAATAGACAATCAGTCAACTTAGAGATATATTCTAGTACATGTATAGTCAAAAGATTTTAGAATAATAGTTAACTGCCATCTAAAGAACCTTGTTGTATTGCCTTCATAATCTGGAAATGCTCAAAGGAATGTAAGGCATGCTGTAAAATGTGGAATGGACTCTACGATCATTTTTCATGATTTGGTGCTTAAACTGTTTCTTTCAGTCAGATTAACTATAAATAGAGTTGGCAATCCAATAACTCCTCCTTAATCACCATGTTTTACTTCTGTCTTGATTTGAAACATCATATATTTGGGTTTTGTTCACTCCTTAAGTGAAAATAGTAAGATGAAAAAAGTGAAAATCTGCCAGCTGGGGTAGGGGTATAATCTTTAATATTTTTTGGTAAGAAATAAGTGCAGACTAGTATTCTTTATTGTAATATGTTTCCTAGTAAGAAGTCTATGCATCATAGGTGTCATGACTGGTTTCAAGTTTGTGATGTCTTGGTTAAGGTAGCACGGTAGTATTTGCATTCCGGAATTTAGGTTGCTCTTTGTGTACCCTACTTAAGTCAATGTATCTGAACAGTGTGATTGGACAAAAATACAGTATCAACTGAACATACTTTCCCAAACTGAGGGATGAATCAGGTGTAGAAAATATGAAATAATTTTACATACAGGTGAAAATGAATTTTGAGAATTTTTTATTTTTGTATTCACTGCATGATAAAAGACCTAAAAGCACTAGTGGCCTTAGGTTTTAAAAATAGCAAAAAGTAAACGGTCATGATACATATTCAAATGTATTTCTGATTAGTATAATGAAAGTACTTCAGTTAACTGTGTATGTAGAATTTTTCGCAGTGTTAGAAAGTGGTGAAAATCCTAAAAGGCTATCATTATCCCTTATGGGACAGGAAATACTACCGTGCCACCTTAACTGGGATATATATGTTAACACTAAATCAATAAAGGTATTTGTTTTACCTATGCAATTTGTAAGTTTATCAATAAAAGTTGATTAGGATAAGTAGAATAAAACAGCCCTTAAATTTCACCCTGGGAGTGAAAATTTGATTCAGCAAATTTTGCCTGATCTGTGGATACTAATGTTAAAATTTACCTAGAAAGTAAAATTTCTTTATTTTAAGTAACTTGCAATACATTTTAATTATAAAGTTTCGCTTTAACTTTTCGCAGTGTCTGACACATGTGCAACAACTGGAATTTAATACGCGACATATTTTAGTTGCCTGTACGTCCTATAATTTTCACCGTAATAAATAAAGTGCATAATTTCTTATTTTTTCCACACAAGTACAGCTATACTAGTTTTCATCAGGTTTAATTTGTAGTTCTGTGGTAACATGACACCAGTAAAAGCTTTTTGGAATTAGTAAGTGGTTAAGGGTCCTTACTTATTCATTTAGTCCTCATATTTAGCTGAAATAGGGATAGCATTAGGGTTTCTTTACATTGACAAGACAATTTTTGGACAAAGAATGTGATTAGGATTGTATATCAGCAAGATTAAATAGTTTATTCATTTTCCATGCAAAGGCATTAATTGTTTGAATTTTCTGACACTGAAAAGCACAATAAATGTAAATTGATTATGTAAGGGGACATAATTTAACTTAATGCATACATGAGAAATGGACAATCAGTCAACTTAGAGATATATTCTAGTACATGTATAGTCCAAAAGATTTTAGAATAATAGTTAACTGCCATCTAAAGAACCTTGTTGTATTGCCTTCATAATCTGGAAATGCTCAAAGGAATGTAAGGCATGCTGTAAAATGTGGAATGGACTCTACTATCATTTTTCATGATTTGGTGCTTAAACTGTTTCTTTCAGTCAGATTAACTATAAATAGAGTTGGCAATCCAATAACTCCTCCTTAATCACCATGTTTTACTTCTGTCTTGATTTGAAACATCATATATTTGGGTTTTGTTCACTCCTTAAGTAAAAATGGTAAGATGAAAAAAAAGTGAAAATCTGCCAGCTGGGGTAGGGGTATAATCTTTAATATTTTTTTGGTAAGAAATAAGTGCAGACTAGTATTCTTTATTGTAATATGTTTCCTAGTAAGAAGTCTATGCATCATAGGTGTCATGACTGGTTTCAAGTTTGTGATGTCTTGGTTAAGGTAGCACGGTAGTATTTGCATTCCGGAATTTAGGTTGCTCTTATGTGTACCTTACTTAAGTCAATGTATCTGAACAGTGTGATTGGACAAAAAATACAGTATCAACTGAACATACTTTCCCAAACTGAGGGATGAATCAGGTGTAGAAAAATATGAAATAATTTTACATACAGGTGAAAATGAATTTTTGAGAATTTTTTTAATTTTTGTATTCACTGCATGATAAAAGACCTAAAAGCACTAGTGGCCTTAGGTTTTAAAAATAGCAAAAACGTAAACGGTCATGATACATATTCAAATGTATTTCTGATTAGTATAATGAAAGTACTTCAGTTAACTGTGTATGTAGAATTTTTCGCAGTGTTAGAAAGTGGTGAAAATCCTAAAAGGCTATCATTATCCCTTATGGGACAGGAAATACTACCGTGCCACCTATAACGACTGAATCATTCGGGTAACGATGACGAGACATAAAACAAAATTTATAATAAAGACGCTAAGGGATCTACAGGTCAATAAACGACCTCGCCAGTCGTGTCTGTACAATATTTCTAGCTCTAACTCGCCCTGTGTATGTATACCTTGCATGGTTGAATACTTTTAAACTTCATATTTCTTTTTCCAGACAGTTCCGGTCAAGCAAATGGTGATCATGTGTGTAGTTCCATTCTGGAAAGAGTTTCCTCTGCTGTACAGTAAAATACATCCAGTTTTGTACATTTTGACGAATTCGACCGTATGAAAATATCATGCAAAATTTTTAAAGCATTGTATTAGATTTTGTCGAAATCATATGTAAAGAATTGGACATTTATTTTTATAAATAAACCATTTTGTAGTTTACGGTATCTGTTACTTTTTATGCCCCGCCGAAGGCAACGGAGACATTAAGGTTACCCTTACCCTTGACCGTCTTTCCGTCCGTCCCAATTTCGTTTCCGCACTCTAACTTAAGTATGCCTCATGCAAAGTTTATGAAACTCATACACAATGCTAAGAACCAAAGCTAGCAGACATAGTTTGAATTTTGGCAGTGAGTCAGTCTAACGTTCTGGAGGTGTTTTTTTTTTTTAAACTTTTTTTAACTTGGAAAATTGCAAAGCTTCAGAGGGGCGTTCGTGTCCTCAGACACATTTTTATTTTATTTTTTTCATTAATAAAAAAATATACTGAGACAGCAGCCTAACGACACAGTAACAACAGTATGGACACAAGGATTAAGGTCACTACACTGCCTTTAGCAATACACATTTTTTTGTTTTTGAAGGAAATGTCAGACCAATGCTACAGGCGTAATTCTGGCACGGGAATTTTTTTAAAAGTCCCATGATAATTTTAAAACTGGCAGTAAAAAGTTACAAAAAATTAAATGAATATAAATTAGAACATGTCAACTTAATAATGAAAACAAATAACTACTAATGGACATTATATGAAAGATCCGCAATAGAAAATTCAAAGATAAAGATGTTATTTTCATGCGGTGTATGTCCGTTTTGAACTTTGATGTTGTCGTTATGGTACAAATGTATATGTTAGGCCTCCAACTAATGGAGTATTTCGTGTAGAAGGCAATATCCACTATTGTTTCTTAATTCTCCAATAAACTGTCTTTTTTTAAATTAGACGACGACTGGTTGGTTCCTCTTCAACTGGCAAATTTATACCCAAAACATTTCACTATTCACGAAAATCAATTATACTTTATAAAGCACAAATTACACCCATAAGAGGGTCAAAGGCATAACAATTACATGTATGAACAACAATATAATGATGACATTTACATTCTCATCAAAATAAAACAAAACATTAAACACACAACACAACACAACAAATGACCTCAAGTGCCCCCAGTCCTCAGTTCCATAGACTGTTTAATAAAGGAGCCTAAAGATTTCACTTGCTGACTAGTAGTTGGATTTAGAATATATTTCATTTTGTTATCAGAAAAATCTTTGTATTGGGTTTTTAAATCGTTTAAAAAGCCATGTCTTAAATCATTATTTATTTTACATAATAAAAAGAAATGGGATTCATCATCCAAAACTTTGCACTTATTACAAAATCTTTGAGGGCGTGGAATATTTTTAATATCTTCCAGTTTCAATAGCGAGGAATGATCACTAATTCTAAATTTGCGTATAAGTTTTCTTGTATCAAGATTAGGTTATGTCAAGTAAAATTCTTGTTTATATTCAGTTTTATATGCTTAAACAAAATAAGTTTTCTATTTTGGTCAAGAGATGATATCTTATTGTCATATTTTTTTATATCTTTGCTGAAGTTCAATTTTATAGTATTTTTACTAAGATTCTTACAGGCTATGTATTTGTTTTTAGTTTCATCTTTGGGTTTGCTAATATTATTGTCGGATCTTATATGATTTACATATGAGTATCATGAGTACATACCTTGATCATAAAGTGACTTTGAGAGAGAGTAATACTCTTTAAGTAAATCAGATGAGTTTTCACTCAAAAGTCGGTCTTCATACAAAAGTGACTGTGTGGCAATGAAACAATAAAGGGGGAATCTTCCTAATTCAGATCTAGAGGCAATGTTACTGGCACATTTCTTTATTCCAAGTGTAAATTTACAAAACTTATTGTGAATTTTTTCAGGGGGACTCTATCGATAAAATTGAGTTTATCCAAAGGAGAATTATTTTGTTCTGGCTCTAGCAATTGCATTATATTATGATATGTTCACATCCATATACCATATTTCACAATTATATATAAAAATAGGACGAACCAAAGAATCAAATAAATGAACAGATAAATTTGCTGGCAATTGGTTCAGACCACTTGTATAGCTTTTGATAGAGTACATAACTTTAAGAGCTTTTTTGGAAAGTGCTTCAGCAGATGACAATAAGTTTCCATTTTGTGAGAGCAAGTTGCCTAAGAACTTAAATTCATTTACTGATTCTAAAACAGTGTGCTTGTAATTAAATATTATATTTTGCGTCTTTTTATGACGATGACCAACACCATAGACTTAGTATTTTACAATTAACAGTGAGTTGCCATTTATCACAGTAAGAAGAAAATTTATCCAAGCTTTCCTGAAGACCTTCTTTGATTCTGACATTATTAATAAATCATCTGCAAACAGTAAACTTCCAATAATAAGAACTTTCTGAAATGAGCGGTTGACAATCATTTCCTGAGAATAATTTGGAACATCATTTATATATATGTAGGACTCGGAGGTACGATGGGGACGCTGAAGTGCGATGGTCACGCTGAAGTACGATGGTCTTCGCCGAAGTGCGATGATCCTTTCACAGATGTTTAATTATTCCAATTATTATAAGATTTTGTTCTTTTATTAGTTAGTATAAACTAGTAAATACAAACATTTAATATTTTCTCCTGTTGCAGTAAAAACTATCTTGTTCCTTGTTCTCATTCACAACAGCCGTATAAATTCTCCGCGTATTTTGTTCTGTTCTTACTAATCAAGTAGTATTTGCATTTCAAATAACTACTACGTTTTTCAGTCATTGCAATAAGTACTGGTTTTAAAGGAAAATAAACTTTTATGTAGTGTTTATAGTGGTCAATATCTAAACGATTGTATGAACTATAATAAATAATTGCTTTTTTGTCTGAAGCTATTTACAAAGTACACTACAACGTTACAGTTAGGACTGAAAAGGCAATGACTATTTATCATGACTATTTTAAGTTAAGCAGGTTTTACTCCCGATATTAAAAAAAAAAAATCTGAAAAGCCACTTCCAACAAACAATTGACTAAAACATTTGAACATTGATTTGTGTAATCCATCGCACTTCAGCGTTACCACCATCGGACTTCGGCGTAGCTATCAAGAAGATAGCGTCACAATCCCACCATCGCACTTCAGCGTGATCAAAAACGCACTTCAGCGTGACCATCGCGGTTCAGAGTCCTACATATATATATATGTTAAAAAGGGTAGGGCTTAAAGAATCACCTTTCCTAACTCCTCGGTTTATATCAAAGTAGTCAGTAAAGCAATTGTTAATTTTTCAGTGCTGATATTGTCTTAAAATACATACATTTAATTATATTAATCATCTTATTGACGACTCCTGAAAACAAAAGCTTAAAAAATAAAGTTTTACGCCACACAGAATCCAAAGCTTTGCGCAAGTCAATGAAGCATGTATAAATTTGTCTCTTACCAAGATGTATGTATGCATTTATTAAAGTTTTTAGTACAAACAAACTGTCAGTTGTCCTCATTTTAGGTCGAAAACCAAACTGGAATTTACTTAATTTAATAGTACAGCTCTAACATGTAATAAAATAAAGAGGCACAATGAAAAAATTCCGCTACTTAAACAACTAGATAATGACAAACATGAACCTTACCGAGGGTAAACTCAGGCTCTCCGGAAGGGTCAGCAGCTATATCTCCACTAGTGGCACCCGAAGGCAACGGGGACATGTCCTCAGACACATTCTCCTTTTATTTCTTCACTAATAAAAAGATATACTGAGACAGCAACCTAACGACACAGCAACAACAGTAAAGACACAAGGATTAAGGTCACTACACTGCCTGTAGCAATACATATTTTTTTGTCTTTGAAGGAAATTTCGGACCAATGCTACAGGCGTAATTCTGGCACGGGATATTTTTTAAAGTTCCATGATAATTTTAAAACTGGCAGTAAAAAGTTACAAAAAAATAAAAAGAATATAAATTAGAACATGCCAACTTGATAAGGAAAACAAATGACTATTAAGGGGACATAACTAGTATATGAAAGATCCGCAATAGAAGATTCAAAGATAAAGATGCTATTTTCATGCGGTGGTTGTCTCTTTCGAATTTAGATATTGTCGTTATGGTACATTGTACACATGTATATGTAAGGCCTCCAACTGATGAAGTATTTCGTCTAAAAGGCAATATCCACTATTGTTTCTTAATTCTCGAATAAACTGTTTTTTTTTTTTAAATAGACGAAGACTGGTTGGTTCCTCTTCAACTGCATGTCAAATTTGTAGCCAAATCCTTTCACTATTGACGAAAATCAATTATTGCACAGCTCAAACATGTTATGAAAAAAGACGCACAATAAAAACATTCCGCTACATAGACAACTAGATATTGACTAACACGAATCTAACCAAGGGTAAACTTAGCCTCCCTGGAAGGGTCATTCAGTTATTGCTCATCTAATGGTACCCGTCTATTTTTCATTGTTATAGTATACAGTCGGTGATAAGTCATATTCAGTGAGGTCACAATCGAGGGAAAAGAACGGTATTATAGCTACGACCAGTCGAGCATTAATTTTCCTCTAAGACAGAGATAACATGGTCATCCATGCAGTGACGGCTTTCCTTAATTTTAAAAACGTTTAAAGGAATGTCTCAACTTTATCTTTTAGAACCCTTGATTCAATTTTCCTGGTAAGCTGCAGCAACCCTCTATCGTGATAAGAAAAGCCAGGCCTAGAATATCGCAACAACAAACCAATTGTATCTCGTTTCTGAATTTTCATGGACTTCAGTTGACTCCCTTTTAAACTGGTTGTTCGTACTTTTTGCACGTCGTTGATCGTATTTTCTATTATACCATATATGTAACACTCAGAAACGTATCCTTCCCCCCAAACGTGTCCGATTCCCCCAAACTTGTCCACATAACGTCACTGAAACATGTCTAAATGTAAAAGGGCGGCAAAGCGTGTCATTAGTATAAACGCCAAAACGTGTCCATTTTTTTTTTTTATTAAACACCCAAACGTGTCCATATCAAGCTTAATTGTTTTCATTTACTGGAACTATCATTCGTGTCCATATTATAAATACGTAGTTTATTTGGTTATTGCTTTTTCATTAACGTATAATCATTTTACTATTTCATTAAAAAATAGAAATAAATAATTTTAGGTCTTTTTTAAACTAGCAGTATAACCTGGGTAAAAGTGGGGGCGTCAGTTTCGGCTATGTTGGATGTAAATATAAGCAGCCAGGCTGAGTTAAATTGTAGATATTAAATCAGATACCTCTATGTCCAATTCTCTGTGCATTAAAACCTTTGTAGTATTTCACTCTTTCATGGTGCCATCAGTTGTATATTGGAAGGCAACGTTTTTTTTTAAATTTCCGCAACTTTTATTTAAAACAGCCTCTATTACATAACGGAGATTGAAGTAGTTTTTACTGAAGTCATAAAAAAATTGGTCTTTACTCGCTGTTAAATTTTTTAGATTAAAATCCCAACTAGTGTTAATCCCGAATAACCGTAAAAATTTAGGCCCAATCCTAAATGTCCAGTATGATAATAGAACTTATCTACAGTATTTATTGTTAACATGATGTCGTTCAAATAATGCAACGTTTGGGGGAATCGGACACGTTTGGGGGGATGAACACGTTTGGGAGTGTTACATATATATATAAATCGGTTGGTAAAATCTGTTTTTGAACCTCTTCGTTTTTGTACGAGCTTCTGAAACAGGACGAAAAGCGAGGCTCGCCGAGTATTTCTCCTGTTTCGTAGCGAGAACAAATAGTTCAATATTTCTAAACAATGTACACATATTTTGTGTATCCAGCAATTAAACCCCTTTCACTTTTACGTTTATTTTTTTTTTTTTTTTAATTTCAAATTACATGTATTATATTTGGTGTTTACAGAAATCGACATCATTAAATATGGACCGCGTAGAGGGTGCCACAATGAACAATTCTGTAAACAGTAACGCTACGTACTGTTCTCTCAAGATAGAATCAGGAACAGGAGACTAAAATTAAAAGTTTATTTGTACAGGTTTATAAAGAATTTTACAAATAGGCTAGAGGTATAGAGGGATGGTTGAGATCTCACAAAACATGCTTAACCCCACATCAATTTTGCGCCTGTCTCATGTCAGGAGCCTCTGGCCTTTGCTAGTTAACCTTGTATATTTTTTTAATTTTAGTTCATTTATAAGTTTTAGAGTTTAGTGTGACGTCCATTTTCACTGAACTAGTATACATTTTGTTTAGAGGCCATTTGAAGCACGCTTCCGGGCGCGGGATTTTCTCGCTGTGTTGAAGACCAATTGATGGCCTTCAGCTGTTTTCTGCTCTTTGGTCGGGTTGTTGTCTCTTTGACACATTCCCCATTTCTATTCTCAATTTTATTTGAGTATAATTTTTAAAAACCCTTTTCTTTGAAGTTTCTTAAAACCTGTAAATAAGGCATGTTTATGTATAAAATTAATTTATGTAGTGAGTGACGTACTGTGTTATCTTGCTACTAATAATTCAGTGAATAATGAAAAGGGTGTATAAATAGATCGAAAATACCTTTATCAAGAAGAAAAGTAAACAAATCTTTATAATACGAAATATGTGCATTGATAATGTATTTTTTGGAGTAAATAAATGAACCTTGTGTTCATTAATCATCATCATATCCATACTGTGGTGAGTACAAGTAATTAAGGCACCGCACGATCATCCACCTTTGCAAAGAAAATAGGGGAGGGGGGATTAGATTAAGAAGTTATTTGTTTACCATGTTTATGTTGGGAAGTGAAACATAAATGGGCTTTTTTGAATTTTTGAAAATTACTATCTAATTCAAAGTTTGTAGAAAATCAATAGTCATACGTGCATATTTCAATTACACATTCAAGTACATAAAATGTGTATCTACACAATGTTTACCTTAAACAAATGTTTATATCACTCCATCGTTGTCCATAGACAATACACTCAAGTACATTTAAACAGCCACACCTTGTATATTTACATACTTATTAAACACACTAAAATAACATATAGGTATAAGCAAAGTTTTCAGTTTATTAACAGTACTCCATATTAAATTTCCCGGTACAGTATCAAAGACATTGAAGAAATGGTTGCAATTAAATCTAACTCTCCCTTTCAGTAAAATACAAAGAATATTTTGGTCCTGATATACAAGTAATATTTGCCACTGAATTTTATTATCAATTTATTACCATATTCATCGAGGTAAAAAAGTGAGAAGGTGGAGATCGTGTCCTGATATGCATGTTATTTGACACTGGACGTTAAAATATATTTATCACCATATTCTTTGCGTTGAAAAAATGAGAAGGTGGAGATCTTGTCCTGATATGCATTTTATAATTGCCACTGAACGTTAATATCAATTGATCACCATATTCATCGAGGTGTAAAGGTGAAAAGGTGGAGATCTTGTCCTGATACGCATTTTTATATATGACACTGAACGTTAAATTAAATTCTTCGCCATATCCGTCGAGGTGTAAAAGTGAGAGGGGTGAGATCTTGTCCTGATATGCATGTAATATTTGCCACTGGACGTTAAAATAAATTTATCCCCACATTCATCAAGGTGAAAATGTGAGAAGGTGGAGATTTTGTCCTGATATGTATGTTATATTTGCCACTGAGCGTTAATATCAATTGATCACCATATTCATCGAGGTGAAAAAGTGAAAATGAGGCGATCCTGTCCTAATATGCATTTTATATTTGTCACTGAACGTTTATATCAATTTATTACCATATTCATGGAGGTGAAAAGGTGGAGATCTTGTGCTGATATCATGTTATAATTGTCACTGAACGTTAATATCAATTTATTACCATATTCATCGAGGTGAAAAAGTGAAAAGGTGGAGATCTTGTCCTGATATCATGTTATAATTGCCACTGAACATTAAAATCAATCTATCACCATATTCATCGGGGTGTAAATGTGAGAAGGTGGGATCTTGTCTTGATATGCATGTTATATTTGTCACTGAACGTTAATATCAATTCATCACAATATTCATCGAGGTAAAAAAGTGAAAAAGTGAGTTGGTGGAGATCTTTAGAAACAATTTATCATCGCTATGTGTTCGTGTTCCTGTATCAAGTGAAGAACCTGGTCATTGGGTGTCTTTTGGTTTGATCTTGATAGTTGTATTACGTGGTTTGTTGGACTCATTCGCAACTTCTAAGATTAGAAGCTTTATAGATAATATCATAGTCATACAGAAGAAAAAAGTACAAAATTAAAGACAAGTAACATTCTTCAAAACCCTACAAAGAAAACAAAGAAAAAGATTGAGCAACTAACAACCCACCAAATAACCGGGGTGAACTCAATTCCTGCCCCAATATTAATACCCGTCGTGTTAGTTATGGGTGTAAATTAAATTACGGAGATTAGTCGCATTGGACGGTGTCTCAATCAAAGCAAAAAAAGGAACATTAAACATTAAGGAAACACGTTTCACCAATATGTTATATATTTCTTCAAATATCCATACCTTTTTTTTTAACAGAAAATGCCTATTTTACACAAGTGCAGACTATTACATTTGATAAACCGCCAGGCATGGGCGAAGGTGATCTCATGTTGTACACGTCGAACGTCTGCAACAACAACAGCAAATAATGGAACAAAACCAACACATTCTGTTAAACCATTCAGTGAGATGCCAGAGGCACTATCAGGACCACGTTTCATATCAATGTTTTATTTTATATATTTGTGTGAGTATAAATACATATTATTATACCCAAACACCAAAGAAACGCACCACCTCTATTAGTTTCTTTGAAGTACATTATTTGTATTACCTATAACTTCTTAAAAACTAACTGAAATAAGTCATAGTTATTAGACACGTTATTTCTGGAGTCAATTTTTTTGGAAAATGAAATTGCATTATTTGAGACGTTTACATATTTATTCTTTCGTCACTAAGAGGAAAATGGGTCAGTAAAACGTGGATTTGCGTTATTTCTGTTGCTAAGTATAATTTAATTTTATTATATAGTCATAACGAAATATTTGAAGAACATTTTCAAGGAGAACAAAGTTATTTTATGTTGTCTTACTGAAAAAGAGGTAAGGCCAATTTCCCCTGTATTTATTTCACAAAAGGGTAATTTTCAAAAGGTCATTTTAATTTTTAAAAATTAGTTAAATTTGTTGTTCCAATACTCTGTATGCTTATTTCTAACAATACTATGGACTTTTTTTTATTCAGATCGCCAATTCATGAAAACCTCAAATTTGGCTCTACCTCTTTCACAAAATGTGTTATAAAAAATGAAAAATCTATAAACATGCACTAAGGGTCTCTTGTTTGGAAACGTATGCATATGGTAAATAAGAAAACACAGGGAATTATGTACATTCACATACTAATTGAAGTACAAAAACTAGTTAAAATTCCAAAAGTTAAAAAAGTGTAAGTTTTTTTCCTAAAATCTGATTTTGCCATTAGTCTTTTTCCATTATCAAGATATCACAAAAAAGAGCCCAGTCCTGACGTCATACTACACGATGATGAAACAGAAGCACGGTGACATATGGAAACAAAACATCAACATCGGAAAGGGAGACAACAACTATATTGTTATGGTCGGTCATCCAGACTACGCTAAAACTGTATTCCAAGCACCAGAGACAGAACACAGGAGATTTAAACTACAATTAATAGACCTTTTTACAAAGAAAAACAACTTCCCAAAATCTTTGGCGTTACTGTACGTATTTTAAACATTATCACAGTTAATTTCCTGATTTGATTTATGTATTTTTACTTACGTAAATAGAATGCACGAGTAATTTTCAAAGTTCAAATCAGTGTAAAACAAACATAGAGAATCACAAAAAAGTCTTTGAGGAGCGTGGCAAGGTCAGTCAACAGTGTACGCATTCCAGGCTGATATGCATTCATCACCCTTTATATGAAACACATATAGAATTGTTAACCTAAAACGTACTCACGGCATTAATGTCTCTCTTAGACTGGACATGATCTAATTACAAATTACTTAATCAAGATTGAAACAAATTGGTTTTTTTTATTGATAATTCCCTTCTGAAACAAAATGTTTTTCCCATATACTTTTATTGTCATTGTCAGGGACGGAAAAGAATGGGAAGAGCAAAGAAAGCCGACACAAGAAAAGATGTTACGTCCTGCTGTTGTGGCGAATTACGTACCACTAATTGAAAAAGTTACCAACGATTTCATTGAGAAACTAGGAAGGAAAGAAAAAACTGAAGATTTGTTTACAGATTTGCTCAACTATGCGACGGAAAGTTTGTATGATTTTAAAAATAGCTATGTTTTGGTATTATTCTTTGACAGGCGTATGGAAACCGGATGCGACCAATTTCGAGATTTCGCGTTGTATATTTAAAGGAAAGAAGGCGAAAACTCGAAATGCGAAATCGTGAAAACGCGAAGATGAAATTACGAAAATCGCAAAAATGAGAATCATTTCATCTCGCGATTTTGCGTTTTCGTTTTTGTTATTTCGCGTTTTGCTCTAGTAATTTAGCCCTTTTCGCGTTATCGCCTTTTTTCCCTAAAGATACAAGGCTAAATCGCGAAAAGGCGACATTTGACGCATCCGACTCCCGCATACAGGATTAAAACCACCAAACATAGTCACTCACATCACACACAGTTTCTTGTTTAATTAGTAAAAAACTAAATGTAGTTTTCATGAATTTTTACATCATTTTATATCATAAAATAAAGAATTTATTAGATTTGAGAGGAGTATAGAGATAACGGATTACTTTAAAAATAATGACAAAAATATTACTTGAATAAGTCATTTTATACCTCTTTGAAAGAATTAGTAATAACATTTATTTTGTTTTGGGTTACAAATTATAAATAACTTTGAGTCTTAATTAATTCACAAGTTTCTATCTATTTATATCTGTCTACCTTCAAGATTTTCGAGGAAAATGATATTTTAATAGTCCCAAGAGCCCAATCTTTGACCTAGAAGCGTCGATATGAAAGATAAGTGCGTCAGAAAGGCAATTAGTATTTCAGAAGGATTAGATTTTATATTTCAGGGGAAAAATAACCAGATGACTGTGAAATTTGTTAAAGCTAGTAAAATCTGTATGATTGGACACCTATAAAAATAATATTTATAAAAGTTACTTATATAAGTAATATTTAAAATAGCCTCGTTTTCAACATTACTTGTATAGGTAATTTTAAAAGTTACTTGTTTAAGTAATGCCCCTGACTTATAAAAGAATATTGTTCCCTCTGATCAGTTAATTTCAACATTTACAAAGCAAAAGCAATCTTTATATTGAAATATTTTATAAAATTTTACACTTTACAGTCAGTAAAGTGTCAAATTTTATAAAATTTTACACTTCACTGACTGTAGTCGGTATTACTCCGCAGTCGATCGTTAATCATAAACAACTAAAATCAAATATCAGACCTTATCTGTATTTAGGAATCTGTGACATTTAACCCGATATTTTACGACGCTTTAACAATTGACGGCATACATGTACAACGTGAATTACTTTGTATATACCGCTATGGATAGTAAACTTAAAATTGATAGTGTATTGGAAATACATGACATTTCTAGTATATTTATGTTAATTTAACACAGAAAAACGCAAAAATAGTTGAAATTAAAAAGAACACAACAAAAATAACGTATTTTGGAAAAAAGGGGGATGGCTAAAAAAATTGTTCTGTCCCAAAGTACCTATATGGTCTGGATGATAAATTACAGAATAAGGAATTATACGCCATAACATATAAATAATTAACAGAAAAATTACCTGAAATTTTTAAAGAAAAGAGAATAACGGTGTGATAAAATCTAAAAGAATTAAGAAAATTGAAAACCCCCAAAAAACAAAGAAAAGAGAAAAAAGCAACAAAAAGGAATACAGTATTGAATACACTCCCCCCGATTCAAACCTTCTGACATGGTGGACATAAACGTCATCAAATCTGGCAGAGACTTTATTTTGTATTTTTATTGTTGATGTGGTCTCATGCATGAAATATTTGACATGTGACGTAAAGCAAACAAGAATCAATAAATCAATTGGAGATTGTTTACAATTGTTATAAATCCAGTTCAGTAATGTACTAGGCTCTGAGAACCTCTAGTTCATGATTATGTTTACAATTTTCAGCCTTTGAAAGTTTCAAAAATTGACACTGAGGACGGCACTGAGGAAACTACCTTTAATTCCACATCTTTTCATTGTCATTGACAGCGACGGAAAAGAATGGGAAGAACATAGAAAGCCGACACAAGAAAAGATGTTGCACCCTGCTGTTGTGACGAATTACTTACTTCTTATTGAAAAAGTGACCAACGATTTTATTGAGAAACTAGAAAAAAGACACAAACGTCATCAAATCAGACTAAACTCAAATAAACAAGCACCTCCTTAAATATGATGATATTTAAAGCATTGCTGTTTTGCAAATTGATTCAAAATGAAAGAGTTGGCAATTGCTCCTTTTATATAGATTTATATGGAATGTGGAAGGTCTTCTTGGTAGAAAAGGATTCGCCACTTGCTTGCATTTGTAATAAACAATAATAATAAAATAGCAGTAATTCTTATATACAGATCTTCAAAATAGAAAAAAATATGTTATAAACATTTTGAATCTTATGAAAGTAAAACTTTAAACACAAAACTATTTGATAATGATATGAAAGCAGTACGATCCCACGTGGAATCAACTGTACATCATATACATGTATAGGAAATTTGCAGCATGATGATGTCGATTTCAAAGTATTCTAGCACGTGGCATATATTCATTATTGATTGTTTCAAAATGAGGGACAAAACTAATTTCGCCAAAAACTCTAAAATTTCAAACAAAGTCCGGTAGTCGAAAATACATGTAATTTATACTAATTTTTTTGTTTTAAGGTGTTGGAATGTTATGTTTTAATAAAAGACTTGGCTGTCTGGAAAATGATAACAATCCTGTAGCTGTCCATGTCAGAAAAGTATTTGAGATGCTTGGAACCTCAGTTATGAGACCACAAAAGAGTCACATGTCCCCTGATTCAAAATTCTTCAAGGAATATGAAAACACACATTTGAATTTGGAAAGTACGTATTTTTTTCTTATTCGACAAGTGGTAACAGAGCGAGGTATGAAATATATCACGGTTTGAACTTTGCACATCCTTTTTAATGATGATATCAATGATGTGTATGCATAAATCAGCTGATGTTATGTTATACTTCATTTTTTAAATGACATTTTCCGCAATTCCTCCTTTTTTAACATCTGCTCTATCTACTGGACATGTTTAAAATAGGTCAAGGAACAGAAACTGGACCTTGTTACAGTGTTCTGTAAAAGTTTGCATACAAGTTTGAACTCTAATTGAAATTTAAAAAAAAATGCTTTTAACTTTTTTATTTTCTGAAATATTATTGGAGCATTGTTTTGAATAGATTTTATTATTTTGTTTATGATGAGATATTTTTAATATAAAAGAGGAGATGTGGTATGATTGTCAATGAGACACTCTTCACAAGAGACCAAATGACACAGAAATTAACAAATATAGGTCACCATACGGCATTCAACAATGAGCAAAGCCCATACCGCATAGTCAGCTATAGAAGGCCCCGAAATGACAAATGTAAAACAATTTAAACGAGAAAACTAATGGCCTAATTAATGTACAAAACAATGAACGAAAAACAAATATGTAACACAGCAACAAACGACAAATACTGAATTACAGGCTCCTGACTTGAGACAGGCACATACATACAGAATGTGGCGGGGTTAAACATGTTAGCGGGATCCCAAACCCTCCCCCTAACCTAGGACAGTGGTGTAACAGTACAACATAAGAACGAATTCTAAAAATCATGTGAAAAAGGCTTAACTCATCAGATGAATACAAATAGAAATACATCTAAAAAAAAAAAAAAAACACAGAGTAAACGTGGCCAGGTACTTGTACATCCCAACAACATAAAGGCAATTTGAACGTTTTACAAATGTAGGTGCTTTCTTTACTTATGTACGTCTATTTTGAAAGAATTCATTAAACAATATTCCAGAAAATAATCAAGATATCGATTTTTTATCGATTTCCAGTTCCAGTGAAACATACTGAATATAATATGATGGAAAAAAGTCACTTTAACATGATCAGACATTGCTTAAATTTACTTGCAGAATTGCAAACGAAATAATCGATTCACAGAAAATATTTCTTTCTAAAATGAAAGATGAAGGAAAACTAGAACAGTATCTTGAGGAGGAGCCAAACTTCTTGTACTCACTTTTATCTGACCCAAGAGTAACAGAGGAGTCAGCAACTAGCATGGTTATGTCTCTATTCGGTGCTGGAATTGAAACGGTGAGTATATTCTTGTATTTTTGTTATGGAATCAATGCGTTAACCAGTAAGACCTGTTACGACCAGACACGGGAACATGGTAGGCTGTTACACCACTGTACCAAGTTAGGGGATGGTTGGGCACCCGCACACATGTTTAACCCAGCAACATTCTGTGTGCGTGTCCCAAATCATGAGTCTATAATTCAGTGGTTGTCGGATGCTGCTGTATATCGGTTGTTGTTTTTCGTTTATCATTTGTACATAAATCAGGCTCTTAATTTTCTCGTTTGAATATTTTTACACTTGTCATGAGGGAAACTTTTTAGCAACCTTTTTCTGCGGTATTAGATTTTCTCATCGTTTAAGGCCGTACGGAGACGACATACGCATGCAGTTGTTAACGGTAACGTCATTTGGCCTATGGTAAAAAGTTTTATTATCACTGTCAATCATACCACATCATCTTATTTTCATATCAAATATAAATGGACTGATATTTCATTATTGAAAGTCCAATATAAAATGGTTATAAAAAGTTTTTATGAATATAATATTATATTGAAAGAAATTTACCAAAGAAATAAGATAAAGTCAGAAAAATATATGTGTCTTGTCTCTAGTATTTTGTGATTTTAGCAATGTAAATTTGAAAGGAAACAGAGCCCACTGACAGGCTTTATTTGTAGCCTAATCATTTATTTTTCGTTTTCCCAATGACTTTTAATATTTTTCGATGAAGGTGTTTAACCATAAGACAATGTGTGGCATAACATGACCTTCATTCGACCTTGAACTTTGACCACAGAATCAAAATAATTGATTTTTTGGACATTTTTTGGCCCAGAACATTAAGCTGTTTTTTCATGTGTTATTCTTTGACATTGACTAGTTCATGGGTGCAAGCTCTCAAGACGACGTGTTGTGTGTGCACTATTGAAGATGACATTTTCCCTTGAAATGTGTTTTTTATGAGGCATATTAAACATCAATTATTTGATCTTAATTGATATTCCAGGTAATTGGTAGTTTCAGAATCTATATAGAACAAAAACAAAAAAGAAAAATAAATAAAAATAAAAACTCACATCATTGGTTTATTTTCCGTTGTCAGGAATTTGTTAGTCAATCATAACGTTCTGGTGTACGCGTTTGAAAATTTTACCCATAATTCATTTGATTCAGTCTGAAACGTCGAATTTACTAAATAATATGATTTATTTATTCATTTCTTATTTAAAAGTCTGCCAATACCCTGACATTTGTACTTACTGATCTAAGCATGTTTCCTGACAAACAAAAAAAGCTGTATGATGAAATACAAAGAATTGTTGGTGAGAGTACAAATTTAACAAAAGAACATCTTGCACGGATGTCTTACTTGAAAGCGTGTGTCAAGGAAAGTCTAAGGTATGTGCTGTCTGAAATATCTGTTGTTGGACAATTAAGGAATAACCTCTTTATTGATACAAAAATAAAAACCAGATAGCGGTTATGACAAGGCAATCACAATACAAACAAACTAGATTTATATGTAAAATGTTAGGATACTAGTCACGTGGTTACTTTATAATCTCTAGGTTTAACACTATAGGTAAATTGATGTATGAGCTCTGCATCATTACATGGAATTTCGCTTTGAAAGGGAAATATGCCAGAAGAAACTTTTAACAGCAAAATAAAATTGATAAACTTAATCACACGAACGAATACTTTTAAAACAAACGACATATCTTCTGTTTTGACTTTTCGATATTTTTTAAGAATCCAGTTTCTCAATTATAACGAAATTTGCTTTCTGTGGAAATACCCGTTTCTCTGAGAAAAGCAGTTTTATCTGCAATTTGATTAAAGTACACATCCAGTGTCTAAGCTTTGCCTACATGGGTCTAACAAAATTCCATTTAACTTTTGTTCTGGTAAATATTAAATCAGCCAATGAAATCTAAGTCTTCAAATTTTAATCCGACAAAACCAGGGAATACCGAAAGGTTTTTAAAACAGAAAGTTTAAAACAACGGAGTGTTTTTAGATCTTTGTAAATAAAGTTTTGACAAATGATCTGTATTTTAATCAGATTGTATTATCAGCCAACTTTTGGCGGGACCATATTTGGTCTTTAGTTGCTTGCCAACTATGTTCATCAGTTACCTACATTATTTGCCAACTATGTTTGTTAGTTGTCCACATTATTTGCCAAATATGTTCATAAGTTGTCACATTATTTGTCATGTATGTTCATTAGTTGTCACATTGTTTGTCATGTATGTTCATTAGTTGTCACATTGCTTGCCATTAATGTTCATTTGTGACTCTATATACATTTGATATGTATGTAATTAGTTAAAATACATAATTATAAGGGAGTATAAAGTATTTATTAGTTGCCACATTACTTGTCATTTATGTATATTAATTACCAAATCATTTGCCATTACTTTATATGTTGCCCCATTGCTTTCATTTTGATTGCTAGCCATAATACTGTTTATTAATTATTACATTCTTTTTTGCTACTGACCTTTAATTGTCACATTATTTGGCATTAATGTTCATAAATTACCACATTATTTACAGGAGAACATTTCCCTTATCTAGTGGTACTGGAAGATATTTAGAGACAGATCTTGAAGTTGGAGGATATGAAATTCCAAAAGATGTGAGTCAAAATGGCCATCTTTTAAATTAAGAGTCCAAGTACTTTAGAATAATTCTAAATACGTGTTTATTTATAGTTAGGGTTAGGTTACGATTTGTTATTGATTATGTTAAAGTTACGGACCTCTAAGAGAAGTCCAAGGATGACAAAGTTTCTTTGAACAAGTCAATGTGAATAATATCGTGCCAGCGTCGTGTTTATATTGTAAACCTAGTCTACACCCTTGTGTTGATATCGTTTACATGGTAGACATCGCGATGTATATTGTAAACCAAGTCTACACTCTTGTGTTGATATCGTTTACATGGTAGACATCTCGATGTATATTGTATTCCGAGTCTACACCCTTGTTTTTATATCGTTTACATGGTAGACATCTCGATGTATATTGTAAACCTAATCTACATCCTTGTGTTGATATCGTTTACATGGTAGACATCTCGATGTATATTGTATTCCAAGTCTAAACCATTGCGTTTGCATTGCTAACATGGCGACATTTCCATTTTCACAATATTGGATCAACATCGTATTTAAATTGTAATCCGAGTCTCGCATAAATAATAGGGACAGAACTATAAGAACTATATAAATATTCAATGATAAGAATCCTAAATTACAATCTTTTCACAGTATAGTGTCTAAACTGTACATCTCATTTATAAGATACAATACGAAGGAAAAAATATTATTTTGTATTAAAGTCATATGAAACGAATTTCTTGTAATTATGATGTTAAAGAAATTATTTTACCAGTGCATGCGTAAATACCAGTAAACTTAGCAAAATTAGCCCGTAGATTCAGAAATTATTGCGAGGTTTTATTAATGCGAATAATGCGACTGGGTGAGTATCGCAATAATAAGAACTCCCATTCTGACATCTGAAACATAGATCTGTATGCAGAATTTTCTAAATCGCATTAATTAAATTCGCATTTTGTCCATTCTTGAAAAATCGCAATAATAAATGCTCGCAATAATTTCTGAATTTACAGTATATGAAAACATATTCAACTTTTTTTATTTGAAGTGTCATATGACTTTAAAATACTATGCAATGAAGATAATATGATGGGTTAAAACTATTAATTTTCCGATTAAATACGATGAAGTACAATGTAAACATGATAAACTATATAAACACGATATCGTGAGTTTATTGTAGATATGGATATGTCCATATATGTCCATATTGTCGACGATATGAATAACATTGTATACATCGGGATTTTGACGATGTCAACGATGTTAAAATAATGTGGACATATGATCGTTTATTTAATGATGACATCGCAGTGTCGAAAATATTGTATGTGTATTTATTTTGTTAGTTTCTTCTGAATTAAGAATGCTTTCATTAATGTTTTAGACTTTAGTTATTGTTAACAGTGCACTGATGTACAAAGACGAAAGATTTTTCCCGCGACCAGCAGATTATCTTCCAGAAAGATGGCTTTGAGACACAGAAGGGGAGTTGACCATCAGTCGGAATTTTCCATTTGCATATAATCCTTTCGGTTATGAACCAAGAAGCTGTTTAGGACAACGTTTTGCAGAAAACGAAATATTTATAGCAGTTACTAAGGTATTTTACTACTTCGTTAATGGTTGCTTTGCTGACAGGCATTTAAACCGGTTCAGATGTTGCCGTTTTAAGATATTACTCTAATATAGAAAGGAGCTTTGCTTGCTTATTTAATGCAAAGACTATTTTGAAGTCCACCGCTAATAGTCATTTGAAGCAGAATAACAAGTTGAAACCAGTATAAATCTAATGACTCTAAAAGCCTCGTTTGGGTCATTGCTGTTCACAGTTTAAATTGTATGATGTGAAGTAAATTGCTAACCAAATTTTATCTGAAACGGTAATTCTAATCTGAACAGCTTTTAAAAGGCTAAACAATAAATTGTTATGTCAAGTCTTTCAGTCAGTTTTCAGACTTAGCCGCTGCGTTGATCAGTACTAGCGCTACTGTTCAGACACTTCGCTTGCAATCATTCAAGATCTGTTGAGTTTATGTTCAGATTGTTCAGTAGCTGTTACATTATGTATTTACCTTTAATACATGTACACTCTCATCATACTGATTTGTCTGAAAAAATACTAAGCAGTACTGAATTGACTGCAATTGAATTGTCTAAACAGTACTGAATTGACTGCAATCTAATTGTCTAAACAGTACTGAATTGACTGCAATCTAATTGTCTAAACAGTACTGAATTGACTGCAATCTAATTGTCTAAACAGTACTGAATTGACTGCAATCTAATTGTCTAAACAGTACTGAATTGACTGCAATCTAATTGTCTAAACAGTACTGAATTGACTGCAATCGAATTGTCTGAACAGAACTGAATTGACTGCAATCGAATTGTCTGAACAGTACTGAATTGACTGCAATCGAATTGTCTAAACAGTACTGAATTGACTGCAATCTAATTGTCTAAACAGTACTGAATTGACTGCAATCTAATTGTCTAAACAGTACTAAATTGACTGCAATCTAATTGTCTGAACAGTACTGAATTGACTGCAATCGAATTGTCTGAACAGTACTGAATTGACTGCAATCGAATTGTCTGAACAGTACTGAATTGACTGCAATCAATTGTCTGAACAGTACTGAATTGACTGCAATCGAATTGTCTGAACAGTACTGAATTGACTGCAATCTAATTGTCTGAACAGTTCTGAATTGACTGCAATCGAATTGTCTAAACAGTACTGAATTAACTGCAATCTAATTGTCTAAACAGTACTGAATTGACTGCAATCTAATTGTCTAAACAGTACTGAATTGACTGCAATCTAATTGTCTAAACAGTACTGAATTGACTGCAATCTAATTGTCTAAACAGTACTGAATTGACTGCAATCTAATTGTCTAAACAGTACTGAATTAACTGCAATCTAATTATCTAAACAGTACTGAATTGACTGCAATCGAATTGTCTGAACAGTACTGAATTGACTGCAATCGAATTGTCTGAACAGTACTGAATTGACTGGAATCTAATTGTCTGATCAGTACTGAATTGACTGCAATCGAATTGTCTAAACAGTACTGAATTGACTGCAATCTAATTGTCTAAACAGTACTGAATTGACTGCAATCGAATTGTCTGAACAGTACTGAATTGACTGGAATCTAATTGTCTGAACAGTACTGAATTGACTGGAATCTAATTGTCTAAACAGTACTGAATTGACTGCAATCAATTGTCTGAACAGTACTGAATTGACTGGAATCTAATTGTCTGAACAGTACTGAATTGATTGCAATCGAATTGTCTGAACAGTACTGAATTGACTGGAATCTAATTGTCTGAAAGTACTGAATTGACTGGAATCTAATTGTCTAAACAGTACTGAATTGACTGCAATCAATTGTCTGAACAGTACTGAATTGACTGGAATCTAATTGTCTAAACAGTACTGAATTGACTGCAATCTAATTGTCTAAACAGTACTGAATTGACTGCAATCTAATTGTATGAACAGTACTGAATTGACTGGAATCTAATTGTCTGAACAGTACTGAATTGACTGCAATCTAATTGTATGAACAGTACTGAATTAACCGAAGTGGATAAAAATTAAAATACATGAAAGACTGAACAAGACTGAATAATTTTTTTTCAGACTTTTCATATGATGTTAAAAACAAAAAGACTGTTCAAGACTAAAATGTATTTACTTGTGGTATTTGGTGATGCGAACCACCACTGACAAGAAATAAAGAAATAGAGAGAAATAATTTAATCAAGGGCGCAGACAAAAGCCATCAATTAGTCTTATGTAAAATGAGAATACCATGGCCAAAAAAAAATCAAAAAGTATATTATCAGCCAATACTGTACAAAATGCTACAAGGAAAACTAAAGATTGGGTACCCTTAATCCACCATAATACATAGGGTGAGCTCAGGTGCACCGGAAATTCCAGCACCACTCGTTAAGTAACATCCATCTGTTAGTTAACTTGTTTGTTGCATGATACATAATCAATGTTACACGTACATGTATCTGGTATTATATTAATAAATTTCTTGAACCGTTTATACTGTACTCATTTACACTATATGCCTGTTTCTTTTATTTATTATTTATTTTCTTTTGCGTTTTATTCAGTGAACAAATGTAACCAACAAGGCAATATTCTTATTCTATGAATTCATGTTAACAACGGGGCAATATTCTTATTCCGTGAACTTATGTACATTTGTAACAAACCGGGCAATATTCTTATTCCCTAAACTAATGTAACAAACAGGGCAATATTTTTCTTCTGTGAATAAATGTAACCAACACGGAAATATTCTTATCCCGTGAACTAATGTAACCGACGGGGTAATATTCATTTCCGTGAACTAATGTAACCAACATTATCACATATTTGTTACGAAAACATTGGGTTTTGAATATGTAATAACCGCACAATTGTCCTACTCATACATGTCATATTGCTGCCCGGGGCGAAAAAGTGGTTATTGGTTATTGTACCCCGGTTCCAAATGACGTGACGTCATTGCATCCTTAACGACAATGGCGAACAATGACGGTGTTTGTATTGAAAATTATGAGAATTATGCTACAATGGCCTCTAGTAACAATGTCCAACCAACTATTATCGATTTAGGCCAAGTTATGCCAAATTCTCGCTTTTGTGTATAATTATCATATTCAAAATTAAGGGAAATGTTACAATAAATCTGTATTCAGTAAATATTAAAAATCAATGGAAAATGTGATAAATCCTTTTAGATTTTACCTGTTGTGGTTTATTAAATAGTTATAATTGAACGTTTTTCTCTTTTCTGTAGAATTTAAATATGTGATTAATAGATTATAACATATCTTTTCCATATTGGCCCTGGTATCATCCCTCGACCCATATCGGCCCTAGGCTTAAGTCTCGTTCTGATATGGGAGTCTCGGGATGATACCAGGGCCAATATGGAAAAATGCCATTGAAAATAATCCCTAGTTGAGGATTAATCTCATAGCATGTTCATCATGCAATAACGCTGTTTATCATATACTTGGCATTAATATCATGAAAGTGTTTGCATATGTGTAAAGAGCGGAAGAAAACCAGCCCTAAATTCAGCCTAGGTCGAGCTGATACGGGGTTATCAGTCAGGATCAGGCTGATAGGGGGTTCTCAGACTTGGTACGTCCGTTCATTTGTAGTATAGGATAAAAAGATTTAAGACATGTCCTTCGATGTCGTCTCGGGATGATTACCGGACCGACATGGAAAAGGCTATGTATTAATCTGTATTTATCACATACTTTGCATTAATAGAATAGTTTTTGCATATGCCTAACTAGCGGAGGTAAACTAGCTATAAATTCACAACCAGACTGAAAAACCATATCAGCCCTATGTGCTCGGGCTGATATGGGGTTATTAGTACATCGGTAGTATATGATAAAAAAATAAATACATGCCCTTTTTCATGTCGGCCCGGGTATGGAAAAGACCATGTATTAATCTGTATATATTATCATTTTAATGTTTTGCAGATTATACAGAATTTTCAGATATCATTGCCTGCAGGAGTTACAGAAGTAAAATCTCACTACACACTATTTCGGACGCCATCAGAGAAAGTTATACTGCATTTAAAGAAAAGATGAATCAATACTGCAACAGTAGAAACAATTTGATTTTGAAAAGACATTTATTTACAAAGACGTAAACTGTACATACGTACGAGACAATTAATTTAACCTTTATTGTTGAATTTTGTTGAAGATTGTTTATCGTCCTCAAGATTACTTTTTGTTTAAGGATTGCTGTCTTATTGACGACTATCCCACACCTCCCTCTATTTTTGATTAATGCGTGTGAAGATTAATATTACAATGTGATTAATTTCGTCACTTAAGAAATTATTCAACTTGTGCAATTTTTATTAAAATGCAATCTTTATTCAAGAACTGAATGCTTCTTTTAACAATTAAATTGGAATGTAAATGCGTTGACAGAAGCGCTTCATTCTAAAAGTGTGTGCACGATTAACGCTTTTACAACCCTATAAAAATTATAAAAGAAGCATTACATTTTATGCTACGATCATGAAATAATAAGAGTTTTATCATGCTTTCTGTTTGTTTTTCTATGCATTGTAACATTGTCACGGATAGCAAGTGCAGTCATAGCTTTTGTATTTTATACGGAAATAAAATTTGATCTTTGAGTGCCTCGCGATTCTTGTCAGTCAATCAAATTTACGGATTCTAATGAAACATACATGCAATGTAATTATGAAGCTTTACAAATTTAGGTCGGAATGAATGCTGAAATTGACATTATCTGCTTTGAGCAGCTGTTTGAATCCATTCTTGAACAAAATATTATTTGATGGCTTGTAAAACGTCGAGTGGCAAATATCTTATGCATTTTCAGGATGAGAGCAAATTAACAGTTGATACAATAAGTTGATTCTGCAACATGGTTCGACCAGGATATAGGTGGAACTAGAGTTGTCATGCAATGTTTAATAAATTGATAGGGTCGGAAATTACAAAGGCTTTTAACCGCAGGTAGCTTAGCACTCTCCCTACATTGGACATCAGATTTAACGTCCCTATTCTTACCAGGCGTAAGATGATTTTGTCTTATTGACACGAGTAGTCAGGTCAAGTCCTAGGCGATATCCGTGAACACTAGCGCTTCTCAATTCTATCATCCGTGTGCAAGTAAAATTATTGCTTTTTTCTTTGATACATATCAGTGAAGTAGAAGTAGATTGAAAAATTGAGAAAATAGGGGGGTTGGGTGGTGGGGTGGGACTTCTTAAAATGAAAAGCACTTTAATTTTTGGTTTAATTTCATGCTCATTACAGTAATGAGATATTCGAGTAGACCCAAGTATTGATCACATGACAATATTTTTTCCATTTTCCATCCCTATATCCAAAATTGGTGGATGTTTACAGACGTTGAGACTGATTTTGCGCTATCATAATTCGTCTTAAGCACATTCCTTGAACATGAAGAGAAAATGGGAAATCCTCCGTAAATTTCGATTGAGACGATTTAAAAGATTTCAGCTTAACTGCAAAGCAAACACACAAGAGGTTTGTAAATGGAAACATTTTATGGTTGCAGTTACTCTTGCAGTCAGTAACTTCGTAGAAACTTTATTCAATTTCAGCATTTTTGGGGCATAGTTAGCTTTTTTATAATTATAATTTTTATGAACACTTTCATATAAATTGTATTTATAAAACAAGGTAATTAGGCCACAAGGTGTACGATAAAGTGCCTATGATCTCACTAAATGCACGAGTGACTCTATTCATAAAAAGTGTCCGTGTAACGCCCGTTATTGAACTGTTTTTCTAAAGCTCTGCTGGGGGCAAAGTCGTACAAAAAATTGTTTTAGAAAGATTTAGTCAGGGTATAATGAAATTTGAGTACTTGAAAAATGTTGACCTTGACCTTCAAAATATGACCTTGATTAAAGCTCCTGACATCGATATTGAGGCACAGCGAGCACCTTGTAGTGATATGACTTGCATACATACAAACAGGACAAATATATTGTATGTACATGGTTTCAATACATGTATGAGCCACGACTCGCATCTCAAAAATATGCATAAAGGTAAAACTATGAGTCATGAATAGGGCACTAGCAACCAGACAATACAAAAATATGGCATTAACTCAAGGCTTTATTTGAATCTGGAATAATTTTTAACTTTAGAAAATTGATAAGAAATGTAGGATGAAAACTAACTGAACTATTTCATGTATTTAGAAGGTTCAGTTACTTTCACTAATAGTTTAGTATGAACTAACCAACCCACCTTAATCATGCATGCATGGCTAACCCTCCTAAACTGAGCAAGGTTTCATAGAAATAAAAATCATTCCAGATTCAAATAATTCATTGTTTAAATTAAGGCAAAATAAACTATATGATTGTTTCCTGCCTCCTGGAAGAAACAAAATAGAGTAGGTATATTTGTAGGTAATTTTTTTTTCTGGCATATCTTACAAAGAGACTATAAAGGGAAACATTCTGGATTTCAGTAGTGCTTATTCAAATGTTTATGGACAGAAACAATGCTTAACCAAACATTTCATAAATGTCTTAGGGTAGGCACGGAAATTGAGGCGAGGTATGGAGGCAGAAAACCGAACTATAACTTTTGGGGCGCCAGTAGTTTACAAAACATGCATAAAAAAGGAGCATGACACACCTAAGTGACCTTTGGTCCATATGCAACATTTTGTGAAATATCATATGTACATATGATCAGTTTATAAAGTTACTTATTTTCAGTTAGAAAGGAGAAACATCAAAAATGTGGGTTTGATAAGTTTATTAACTAGGACTTTAAGATTTACAATATGACCGTTGATAAAAGTCAGGCTTGACCATTTTTAGGTCATATGCAATAATTGTGTTAAGCAAGACATCAATCAATACAAGTGCTACTATAGATAAATGCCAACAGATCTTTTAAAACACTCACAACTAAAAGAGAGGCGAAAGATACCAAAGAGACATTCAACATGTTCAAACTCATAAGTCGACAATAAACTGACAACGCCAAAAAGAAAACGACAAAAAGACAAACAACAGTACACAAAACACAACATAGAAAACTGAAGACTGGACAACACTAACCCCACCAAAACACAACATAGAAAACTGAAGACTGGACAACACTAACCCCACCAAAACACAACATAGAAAACTGAAGACTGGACAACACTAACCCCACCAAAACACAACATAGAAAACTGAAGACTGGACAACACTAACCCCACCAAAACACAACATAGAAAACTGAAGACTGGACAACACAAACCCCACCAAAACACAACATAGAAAACTGAAGACTGGACAACACTAACCCCACCAAAACACAACATAGAAAACTGAAGACTGGACAACACAAACCCCACCAAAACACAACATAGAAAACTGAAGACTGGACAACACTAACCCCACCAAAACACAACATAGAAAACTGAAGACTGGACAACACTAACCCCACCAAAACACAACATAGAAAACTAAAGACTGGACAACACTAACCCCACCAAAACACAACATAGAAAACTGAAGACTGGACAACACTAACCCCACCAAAACACAACATAGAAAACTGAAGACTGGACAACACTAACCCCACCAAAACACAACATAGAAAACTGAAGACTGGACAACACTAACCCCACCAAAAATCGGTGTTTATAAGTTTGCGTTTAACCATAAAAAAATTACCTTTTAATAAGGACCCAACCTAAGATCATGGGCACAATTATTGGAATTTTGATATTTGTTCAAGCTGGTTCTATTCTATAAAGATATACACTGAATATTTTTTAGTGTATGCAGTTTCGTAACCGTTGAGATATTACCTTCCTTTTAATAATAGATAGCTCAGCTGAGCCCTGCACATGTCAGTTTTTTTAATTACTTGTACATGTTATCTACTATAAATATGAATTCATTAGTCTTATTTTTGACAAATGAGTGTTCTTATTTTCAAGGCATTTGATCAAATGACTAAACTCGCCAAATGTAAAATACTGCCAAAATTAACTTATCTGTTAGAATAGTATCTGCTTACTTCTCCAACTCCTGGCACAATTTTTATCAGTTCTCATGATATGACAGCGTGTCGTGGCAATCAGTAATCCAAAACCAACATGTAAAAGAAAAGAATTCTTTATCACCAGTATCAGCTATATAGCTTGCAACCATGTATACTTGTCAGTTTCCTAGCTAGCTAAAAATAGAGGGGCGCAGCTCTCATCTGCACTTGCATCTGTATCTATACTCACTAGTAAATGAATGTAAGTCTAAAGATGCAATTTTGATCTTAACGTCATAAGATTAAAAAATCTGGACAATAAATTATTCAGTTCTACTTAGTCTTTAAGCCTAAGAAATTATGTAATTATGTAAAAGCTGCATGGAATATTCAATCTAATATAGTCTCATAACTTTATATGTCATTGTATTATACTATTGTTCTCTGCTGTCTATTCATGTTTGATATTATGTAATAAATGTTGTTAATTTTGCCATATTATGTTTATGCTTTTACAATAAAGATTCATTCATTCATTCATTCATTCATTCATTAAGCCAATTTCCAGACTTATCCACTGCCACAAGCGGTAAATTCATTACTGTGTAGACAATTCACCTACAATAAGTATCTTATCTTTATTTAGTTTTTTTTTTTAAATAGAAAGCATTTAAAAGGTAATTTAATCATGTTAATCATACAGTTTTTCCAGTTACCGTAGAATTACAAATTGTAGTAGTCAGAACAAAAAAAATGAAATTTGGATGGCGATTACTCTTTTTTTTATCTGTAAATTTCTAACTTCAGTTTCTTTGTTTAAGTGTTTTTTCGTAGATAAACTAAATTTGGACTCTTACAACTTTTCGCTTTGGAATTAAAAAAGAATAATGTCAATTATTGACATACTGTACATATTTTATTCATTCAAATTTATAATTACTCAGGATGATATTTGAATTTAATATAATTAATATGACAGTGTATGGCATAGCAACTAAATGTTCACTATAAAACATATAAACCAAGAAAAGACGAAAGAAAGAAAAACAGTACGATATAGATTTTGCACTTTGTTCAACAGTGAATTTTATGATAAGTTCGTTTGTCCTTTAAACAGGTATTGCCATAGAGTTTGAACAAATAACCTAATTATTGCACTTTTTTCTTTAAAAAAAATCGATTGCATGGGTTCACTTGTATTATATAAATTAAATCAATACGTTATTTATTGGAGATAAAGAAACAAAAATACAGTATGGTTGATAAGATGGCATTGTCAAGGTAACTTACCGTATTTTGCTGTTATGTATACCAACCGCATGTCTTTTCATTTAGATTATTTCTAAATTATTCACTGTTCTTATTTGTGTTGTTTCTGTTTTTCATACATACCTTATCTTACATTTATCTGCAAGTTAAACCATATTGCCGAAGATATGATGCACAACAATGAAATGAGTTAAATGTAGAGGAAACATATGTTCTACACTCTATCAAAAAACTCATCTCAGTGAGAATACATTGTTAAATTTTGTAGGATTGAAAATCGTCAGTATTCATACGATTTAAACAACCTGAAAAACATGAATTTAGCAAATTAAACATGAATTATATAACTTTATTTATATAGTATCAACGATGTGTTTGCTTCATTGTTGGTTTGATGTTTATTTGAGAGTGCAACAAAATATACCTGTTACGCATGTATATTTCATAAGAAATGTTTTCATTGGTTTCAAACAATGGTCAATTCATTATAAGGAAACACAGGTTATACATGTATCATGGACAATCAAGATCAATTTTGATATCGAGGTGATCGGCAATTTTCAATTTCTAAATAAGAAATAATTGGTAAGCTAAAATAATCACGTTTGTAAAAAAAAAAGTCGTTTGAAGTCGCCCGTCTGGGTCAATATCAAAGAAAAGATCAAGATATGAATCATAACTTCATGTTTTGGCACTATCCCTTTCATGCAGGATATATGAGATACAAACACTCATTTTCATTTATGTTCATACTGTTTCAAATTACCAATGCAAATAGTTAACTTGCTTTAAAGCGTTTCGGTTTGAGAATCTATAGAAAAGTGCTTCGGACTGACCTAATTTATTTAGTGTTAATTTCATCACTTACATATGGGTTATTTAGTGACAGGATATAATAAATATATAGAAGAATAAGAATAAGAAAATGTAATTAAAGATGTCATTTACTTTTGTGTGAAAAATTATTGACACAAAATTATAATGTGATTAATTTTTCCGCTTTTTGTATTCCATAAAAAAACTCGCAGGAGAATTATAGTGCAAACATATTTTATAAATTAAATTCCAGCTAAATAATATACACAATTTGTCATAACATATTGTTACAATTGAATGGGTAATAGGATCCGGAAACAAGCTATTAAATCATATTAATCGGTTTCCAAGGAGAATCATAAATGACTGAATATTTTAAAAGCAATCTAAATGTGAAATTTTGACACGTCAGGCTAAGGGACGGGGTTCAACCTTTCATGGCAGGTTCCAGACGAAATATGATACACACATGTTGTAATTGGGTATGACTATGGAAACATTTTTACAGCATTTTGTTAATACTATCATATTTAAGACTGCATTTGACGAGGTAAACTTTCATGGAAAAGGCCAATCTATCATAGCTCAGGAATATTGTTCTGATATTCTATAGTTTAAGTCAAAAGGGACACATATTAGACCATAATAACTAAATCAAGTATCACTAATTTATGAATAACTAGGTTGCCTGACTTTGTGGAGAGGAGTACAATTTTTATGGCATTTGGTTAACCATGAATCAGTAAAAGCCTTGTGATATCTTTTCCGACATCTTTCATTACTTCCAGATGCTTTTAGAGTATTACAAGATTTAAATTCTAAATTACCTAGAAATATTTAACTCGATCCTTACATGTAAATACTCATGAAAGCATGTTTGATATTTTAATTGTTTCAACTACCGTCATAAATTGAAATTCAGACATCTGAGAAAGTGGATTATTTTCCATTGTAAAAATTTGAAATAATTTTCTTACTTACAACTTTGGAAAAATCTTTTTTCTATCATTTTGCATTCAGTATGGACAAATTTTCTATGTCAGGAGTACAAAAATATCAAGGCCAATCAAGAAACAATTATGTGATTTAATTTCCAAATGAGACAAACTTGGGGAGTTCAATTGCTATAATTGAACATAAATACTATCACAATATGACAGTCTGACACCTCGTTTCTATGTGGTTAGTTTCCTGTGGAATTTGGGTCAAAATATTATAGTTCTGAAAAAAAAAAAAAATGTAAAACCTTTTCTTACATATGTTATTCAATAATGATGGTTTTTCGTTCTAAATTATTATATCAAAATAAGCAAATATGTTGCCGATGAGGCAAATTTCCATCAGAGATCAAATGACGTAGCAACTATAGTATGTAAAACAATTCAAGAGAAAAGAAGACATGGTTGTAACAGGATGCTGTTACGAAGTCTCCCAAACAAAGTACCCATAAGTGTAAAACCATGGTCATTACTGAAGATCCCTTGTGTCTATCACTAACAGTTCTCAAGTTATACTAATCATTTGAAAATAATTTAAAAAATAAATCCCATAGAGTTCTATAGTAAACCTATTCCTTCTTTTGACCCCTCAAAAAACCCTTTTATAAACCCCGATACACAAAAAAAAAAAAAAAAATAAATAAAAACCCGATGGCCCCACTAGACATGTTAGTCTTACATATTGTGGAACCCAAGCGGGTTGGAAGAACTGTTGCTGACAAGTTCAAATTTGAAAAAAGCGGCGGAAGAAGAAGAGGGAAGAATAATAATCATAACAGGAAATGAACGTAACAGGATGCTGTTACGACGTCTCCCAAATAAATTCCCCATTAGAAAAAAAACAAAACAATTAGGACTCTCCCTAGTAGACATTTACGGAAAGTCTCGGTACCGACTGTTGACACCGACTCTGACAGGTAACATGAGGGGGGTCGTCTCAAAATTAAAAAAAAGTACTAAATAATTAATTTTTCAAGGTAAAATTTGCAAATAACAGTTAAAGAAGATTTTACACAACGATTTATTTAATCAAATAAGGTTTGTCTTCTGTTTACAAATCCTGCACAAGTCTCCACAATTTGTCTGAGATTTTGTCTTGGGTGCCTCCACAAAGTACCCATCACTTTATTGTCGCTCAAAAGGGTCGTGATGTGTTTTCCGAAATATGCGATTCACTCTGAAAATAACAAAACATTGCAACAACAGGAGATATCACAAATTCTATCGTAAAGTACACTATAAACATAGAATAACAGTTTGTATGGTAGTGAGAGGAATACATGTTACCACAGCAAAGGTTTTGATAACTTTCACACTTACTTATTTTATGAAACAAGGTACTTACTTGGCAGTGGTAGCTACATTAAGTATCTGAAATACAATTTGATTTGAAATTGTGTGTACATCTAGTGATATAAATTAATTTCTTCATTTAAGTTTATATGCTTTGATACCTTAAAATGCTAAAACCAAGGGGGAAGGAGGGGGAGGGGTGTCAACGGAAGGAGGAGGCATTTATCGATAAGAGAGGGGTCAACGTTATATTGACAAAAAGGTGTTCAGATTTCCTTTCTAACGTATGTTTTCATAATCGTATTGAGAAATATTGCTATAAATATGATCAGGAATTTTTCAAATCCAGGTCAGTTACATTTTCTTGATTTGTTTAAAAAGAATGAGTTTTCAGGGTTTTTTTGGATAAAAAACACTGGCCTAGAAACGTATAATGTTATCTTTGAAAACTGATGTTATCTGTTCATACAAATTAGTTCAATGCAGTTATTTCAACCTTCTAAAGAAGATTTGATGATGCTTATCGTTCAAATGAATTTAAGAAAAATATTTGTAGAAAAGTATCGCTTGATAAGATGAAGGAGGAAATCTAAATATTCCAGGTGCAATATCCTGAAGAAGTAACAAACAATTTTTGAAAAAAAATATTGACTATATCTTTCACTGCAGCCAAGAACTATGGTTTACCAAACAAAAAGAAAAAAGTTCCCAGGAGATAAATGAAAACTAAACAGTTACTGATTTATTGTCATCAGGAAGGTTTCAACCCAAACAATTGGATGCCAGGCATGTATAAATAAGTAAAACAACGTTAGGAGCAGAACGATGAAAAAGAAAGTAAACAGAAAGCCAATTCCAGTTTTAGAAAAATGTGTCATGAATTGTGTCATTGACTGTGGAGCTGATGATACCCTAAGGGCTAACAAAAATCCCTGAAATGTTATATTTCATGATGAACTGACTAAAACGTGTACATGATAAAGCTTTGGGAACTTTCGCATAATAATAAGAGTTGTGACTTTGAAAGTTTCCGTCTTCAGAAAAGTATAAGTACACAGTGATATCATTTCCTTTTCCTGAACGACCCTACACATAGTTTAAAGAAGAAATCACGAACTACATTCCAGTACAATGATAATATAATGCAGGTCTCGGAAACAAATAGAAATGGCCATAGGACAGTTAGAAGCGCCACCACATTATCTGAGGCTGATACAGTATGTAAAATGTTTTTTTTTTTCATGCTTACTCAGAAAAAATCATACGTATCAATAAAATAAGCATCGCGGTTCAGACCAATGAGACCACAACAAAAAAAAACGACACAATCAGCAAGTCATTTTGCCAAGACTGAGTAAGCCCTTTAATTTTTTTTTCGGACAGCCTCTAAACGTCTAAGCTAATGTTGACTTAGATAAATTCCTTGTGAAAGATTTTTTATGATTTAAGAAGGGCTGATGGTAAATTATTTAAAAAATATAAAGCAATTTTGTTTCCAGAAAAAGACAGATAGAGATGGAAAACATGAACATGAAAGTGCCTTCAGAAGAAAAATCAATCGAACTCTTGGGAAGGGCTACCTTGTGAAGAGAAAAATGCTAAGCTAAATAAAATGGCATTGTGAAAATTTACACTGTAGGAGTTAACAAAACTATTTGAACTTATCAAATATGACATAGATGAACTAGAAAGATGTCAACATAAATAACACCCTCCCCACCAGACAATGCCTAAGCAAAAACTTATGAATGTGACAAAACATTATTACTTCCATTGAAAGAAATATCTGAATAAGACACACAAAAAAAAAAACATGGTAAAGCTACACCAGACTCCTAACACGAAAATCATTATGAGTCTAGAAACGAAATAAAGATGACCTTAACTTATAGAAAATATTAAAATGAAAGTTTTATGAGGAGGCAAAGAAATTCTTGAACAAATTATGTGAATTGAAGAGATGTGAAAATTTGTTGACATAACTTATTTAAATAGACAAGAAAAACAATGTATGGCTACTGATCCCCTTACCTGAAATTAACGAATACAGAATCAGGGATAAGGAAAATGTTCACATTATCTTGGATGACCTCAAGTAAAATTCAGAACTAAGAACTTCAATACCCATCTTAGGACAGCCTCTAAGCGACATCCCGATTAAGAACACATAAAAAAAAAAAAAAAAATAAATAAATAATTAAATAAGATAGGCGGCGAAGCTATTGCTTTCTACCTATTTAAATCTCCCTTTAAAACAGTCATGGAAAGTTTAGTGATTTGATGGGCTGATGATCAATGAAATCAAGACTATGAAGCACTCTTTCATACTCAGCATAGACAGAGAAGGAAAACATGAAAATGCCTACTGATATACCAACTTCCAGGATGGACAAACATAAAAAAAAATCATAGCCTAAACTTGTAGAAGTTATCATATAAACATTATATGAAAAAGCAAAGAATTCCAAGACAAAGATGACAAGGTGAACTGGAAAAATCACAACAAAAATAAGCCCTCTCCACACAATCAATGTCTAAGTTAACACTCATGAGTGTCCCAAACAATGATAACTTCCATGGAAGGAGATAACTGCATCACACATGGTTCAACCAAAATGAGATTATATTTCAACATTTCAGGAATCTATGGAAGATGATGTGTCAATACATATCATCGATGGGCTTACAAAATGTAATAAATTACTAATTCTTCAACAACAACAAAATTCTCACAAAAAAAGATTTGAAAATTTGGTTGAAATGTTTGCTTCAAAAATCGCATATGAACTTTTTTTGTTTTGTAAATGGCTGTGAAATGAAATATTTTCTTGACATCACAAAAACTAATGTAATTTTCACAGATATATAGAAATGTACAAGCTTTTGATTCCTAAAGCCATTATACAACAATTTTCAAGTTTACATACAACATTTTGGAAGCAAAGTTTACAAACAATTGCGATTGGCAATTTTGTTACATGTATTATTTAAAATGTTACGATTGGTTTAAATGTAGGATATATAGGAATATCAGAGATTTCCTCCCGTCAAGACCGTATGTTGGATAACGTAGTTTTAGCATTTAAAGTCATATACGACGTTTTGGAAGCCCAGCGACAATATGCATATAGTTTTATTTACACAATCAGTAAGCCTTATTTGTTAGACAGTAAGAGAAAGGGTGGTTACAAATTATGAGTGTCAATTTTAAGCTTTTTTCCTAACTGTGTATTGCTACTTAAAATACATAAACCAAGTACAAAGTTGTAGGGCATTGTGGACCAAATACCGAAAATGTTTACTAAATACAGCTAGATAGACTATTCTGGGTGTAGAAAATCCTTAGTAATTCGAATTAATAATTATTCCCTCCCCTAAAAATGTCAGATTTTAAAAATTATTTCGGCATTCGGTAAACTTAAGAATCTATTAATCACCTAAAAAATGGAAATGATATAACAATATTTCTTGCAAACTTGATATCCTCAAGTCTCTTTCTCTACAATGTTAAACTGAATTCGCACCTATAGGTTTGAAAATTAAACCATCTTGGCATTGAAATAATTTAAAATAAATAATCCAATTAGACTAATAACCGGATTTGTACTTTCATGGTCAACACGACGGGTGTCACATGTGTAGCAGGATCTGCTTACACTCAGTTTTCGGTGGGGATCGTGTTGCTCAGTCTTTAGTTTTTTATGTTTCGTTTTGTGTACTGTTGTTTGTCTGGTTGTCTATTTCATTTTTAGCCATGGCGTTGTTACATTATTATGGCCTTATGCGATTGAATGTCCCTTTGATATCTTTCGCATCTCATTTATTATACTACAATAATTATTGGAAATGAAACGCATGTCTTTAAAAAGACATTACAACATGTTTTCAGCAAAAGTATACATTTTTTTTATCTTTGCAAGGAAAAATTAACCCCCTCCATCTGATTACTGAGTGTATTTTATCTTGGCATTTGAGAGACGTGAGATATTTAGTACGTTAGCATATGAATAGAAAATGCACCCATTTTTCTGAGCACTTATGTTTTCGTCCCCTTTCCATTGACATGTGATCCCCTTAAATGTTAGGTTTACAATTTTTACTATCTGAACAATGCTGAAATAGAAAGATAATATCATAAGTTAAAAACGACCGCATAACACCTTTTGTAGTCATATAAACAAGGAAATGTGGTATGTTTGCAAATGAGACAACTAGCTATATCGTGTATATATAAGAGAGTTTGTCACCCAATAACTCAGGAAATTGACCATTTCCCTGATGGCTTAATTAATTGGATCTATTTTGTACCAATACCTAACTGAAGTTAGACAATGTTCAAAAATCTTTTTTAAGCGATTGCATTTTGACTCTGTTACAACAGAAAATGGTTTCCTCTTTTGAGCTTAAAAAATATAATCTATGTTCAGTATGTCTATTCGAGAGATATTTAATGCAGTTGTAATGCTCGAATAAGTACCAGAAACTAAAAATATATAAATGAATAGATACCCAAATGTTGTCTTTGAAATGGCAGTTTGACGCTTGTAATGGGTATTTTGTCATAGATTTTTAAACAGTAATAACATTTATAGAGATCTCTCTCTTTGCACTGGTTCTCTCCTTTCATGAACATAAGTTCTTAATTAGGTCTTGCCATTTTTCCGTTGAAATACCTATTGATTTTGTTCTGATTATTTTTTACTTCCGCCACTTTCATTTGTTGCGAGGCTTTTTTGGTTCGCAAGATGTTGCTTAGATATTTGGTTTATGATATTGAAAAGTTTATAAAATTGACACTGCTTGACTGAACATTTTCCTTCTAAGAGTTATCTCCCCGAACACTGTTTTTCTTGTTATCTCTTCGCTTTCGCAACCGTAAAAGAAACCATCAAATCTATTCTTTCAAATTGCTTGTTATATTCTATGTATATTGAAAAGAATTGGACCGAAGCAATCCGAAATCTCCATATGAGAGTTATTTCCCCTTATGTATTTGAAATAAGTGATATGCATTTGTAACTGGTAAACCTTCATTAATAGAGTAATAGAGACCATGGGTCTTTTGATTTTTAGTCTTTGGTCCACCGAAAAGAAGAAGAGGTCAAGGTCTCCTCAGAAACCGTACGAGATATCGACAACATATTTGTAGTTAACTGTCCGTTGTGTCATGCCGTAATAGATATATTTTAATTAAAATGGTGGATAGACATTGAACAGGAGATGTCGCCCCTCTCGTATTTAATATTAGCTGTATTGTGATATTACTCATTAACAATATATAGTAGAGACTTAGGGTCTTTTGATTTGATGTTCTTGCTTTATGACCTTGATATTTAGGTGAAGTTCAAATGTAAATTTGGCGTTCTAGATTTGACGTTTGCTGTAAATTCATATTTATACATGATAAAGCTATGGGTCTTTTGCATTAAGTTGGTAGACATTTGACCTTGAAAATGACAGCCGAAAGTGAGCATTTGTAAACCGGAATTAGCCATTTCTTACACTGAATTCATTTAAAAATTAGAACCATATATTTTTTTAATCAGTGAACAAATAATCTTTACCCTTTATTCCGTAAGAAACAAATACGGTAATATTTGTTCATGTGGTAACCATGGTAACAATATTATTCAATTGGGATATCCAAAATTGTCTGCCCTGCTAAAGGATATTTTGCCTTTTTCCCCGAGGGCTAAAACCGGAAGGAACAACCCTTAGAAGGATTGACAATTTTGGATTTCTCCCGACTCAAAGGGCCGTAAATGTTTATTATACCGAAAAGTATTGGAATTCAATTTGACCTGTGGACACAATGAACAAGGCAGTGAAAAATAGGGTTATTCACCGGACGGTACAATTTGTCGAGGATAATCACTGGCCCTGTCGATTTAGACGAAAATATCCCCAGTAATTCACACCACGTTATCTTTATTAGCCAATAGATTTATTCAATTATATTGTGAGGTATAAAAATACAGAATAGTTCTTCTACTTATAACTTATATTATAAAGGAACTTCTATTTCATGACAACAACAATATACAAAAAACAACATAGAACATTAGGAACCCCACCCAAAACCGGTGACAAAAGTGCAAGAACACAATCATATGTAATAATGAAAGTAAACACACAGGCTGATCATTAATACCGTGGTCGTCTTGAAGTAAGACATACTAATCACTGAAATATCATTTGTATGTCAAGCTATTTTAAATTTTCACTGACAGGGCTGTCGCTAAACATTTAGTAGCAGTGCTGGCTAAAACAGATTTCAAATAATCACCAAGCCCATTACAAATTAGTATAATTATGACTTAATTTTAAGCTTGAATACTTTTCTGTTTTTCATTTTAGCAAACAAGAGATGCTACCGGTGTGCTTGGAAGAGTTGTAAGACTTGGCAACACCACATCGATTTATGATGGTATGCAATTTGGACAGACATTGCCATTGACTGAAACACATATCGTTTTGATAAAGGGCTACATAGAAATGCCCCTCACATTAATTTTCAATAGGAACTACGGACAATAAATGCATGATAAGTCTTACAGAAAACTGTGAATGCGTAATGTATAGTTTACAGAATATCATCTCATAAAACGTTTTCAAGAAGTTCAAGAATAAACAAATTTCAAAATTATATTAAAACCAAATTGTTGTAACTGTGAAAATTTGTATTTTTTGTCATTTTTAAAAAAATATGTTATTTGATAATTTCGTTCCATACCAATGTACATGTATATATAATAAAAATAAATTTCAATCTTGACTTCAATCGTCAGATACACAATATATAAGTATGAGGAGATGTATTAATACTTCCAATTATCATCCAAAGTTCAAATGAAACGGATATAAGCAACTATAGGCCACCAGCTTTCAAAAACGCGAAAAAACCCATACCGTATAGTCGGATATACAAAGCCCCGACATGATAAATGTGAACTATTTCAAACGAGAAAACTAACGGCCTTATACATAACAATAACATATACGAAAAACATATATGCCAGACATGAACCAATGACAACTACAAGCTCCTAACTTTGGACAGGCAAATAAAGTATGTGACGGAGTTAAACATGTTTGTGAGCGCTGAACCCTCTTCTAGCCTTGGAATGTGGTGTAAAAGAGAGACGAGAGATACCAAAGGGACATTCCAACTCATCAATCGAAATCAAACTGACAAGGCCATGGCTAAAAAAAGAAAAAGAGCAACAGACAAACAATAGAACACAAAACATAACATAGAAAACTAAAGACCAAAGAACAAACTATAAAAATCAGTTGCAATAGGCTTAACCCGGTTCGAGGTACAAAACATCTTCCATAAAAACAAAAGATACAACGCACATGGGTTTCATGATAATGACTTACAGCATTACTTTCATTGACATTTGTCATTAACATCATTTTAAAGATCATATATCGATTCTACCAGCTTTTCGCCTATGTTTGAAACAGGCAAACTTGTGTTTCAAGAACCAGATAAATTTAACATGTAACAGCTGTTCTGGTAAACATTTAAAATGGCGTCTATCTTAGCTATATTGATAACATATATCATATTGTTGAAATAGAAAATAAAAATACACTTTCTTCCTATATCTTAGTAAACTATAGTGGTATATTATTCCTTCAGATTTGGAATCCTAATGACTGGGTACAGAAGATCTAACATATATGACACTCACTGAATATCTTTGGTGAGATTTTTAAACCCCTTGGTAGATACCATTGATGGTGGACGTTTCGTCACCAGCCCAGTAGTCTACACTTGTGTGCTTACATGATGTAGTAAATACAAGTATCAATACATATTTTTGATAGCATATATCCTACATCAGTATGATGTAAAATGAACTAATCATTCGATTCCGATTTTACTAATACAATATTGAACGTAATACAAATTAAAAAAACTATCCACGCATGAATTATTCAAAATTTTCCAGGTTCACTAAGATGTAATATCTACAACAAAGGCTGTGTATTCATGTAACCCAAATAAAACTTACACATTCAGCTGCGATGGTTATAACTGCGAGATTTGAACTACACCTTTTTGTCGATCCCATTTCTTGTAATTTTTAAAAATTTTCTTATCCAAAATCTTTCCTGAGTATTTCTCCTTCGATATATATATATATATATATTTATATAGCAAGTACCCTTCAATATGAAAAGATTTACTCGCCCTTACTCCTTACATGGTACTCATTTACATGAGATATATAACGAGAATAGTAATCAGAATGGTTTCTTGTCATCAATAATATGTTGATCTCATTTTAATAATGTATATCAGAAGACAACAACATGAACAATAAGCAAACAAACATTATCCTTAAATAGTTTGTTTAAAAAATTGAAGACGCATCTTCCTCCGCTTCAGCATATTTCATACTTGAACGAAAGCACTATCCTTTAATAATCTATATATCTATGGATATATATGATATACGAATATTTTTTATACCAAACTGCCTGGAATAATACATTTTGCAGCATGTTTCATACTTGAAATCAATGTTATAATTTCACATAATTATGTAGTATTTTAAAATACATTATTAAAAGCCTCCGTTAACTATGGTATTATTGATTTTCAAACAGACTATTCTTTTCACAGCAGACTCAATAGTTCAATGTTTTGTGATACTAAATAACATGAGTACAATAAACTTCAAGAAGTACAATAAAAAGTTCAGAATTCAAATGTATGTAACATTTTAATATCAAGTAATATTTAACTATCAAATAAAAAAACAAAAAATGAAATTTTCTGGGTTTTTACATCATATTGAATGACTGTTTGTTTTTTGTTTTCGCCGCCTCAGCACAAAAACTCTACATCGCGGCGACTTTGGCATCATAATTTAATGAATCACTCAAACAAATCTACAAATGAACATAATGTCAAACATTGCGATTGCTTTGACAGAAGGCACGTACATATTCTTGACTGAAAACATTTGAAGTATATATAAAAAGAGCCACAAACAATATATTCTGGGTTTTTACATGATAATTTAGTGAATTACTTATTAAAACTAAATCTAAAAAAAAAAACAAAAAAAAAAAAAAAAAAACATAATGTCGAACGTTTTGATTGGTTTTAAAGTAGGCATGTAGATATTCTGGCGTGATCTTCCGGGTGTAATCATTTTGCGTATAGGAAGAGGGTACGGAAGAATAAAGATGATACATAAATGCATATATGATGTTCGCATTAGGTTGTATCCACAACTCATTGTAACTGTAAAATATGTAAATACAGTGAAGTATAGTTATGTTAATGACTTTATCCCTTCTATCCCCGAAAAAAAAACCGCAACAATGTTAGAATGTGTTATGTGGAAGCGGGACAAACATATTTTAGTTGAAACAAATGGACAGTTGAAAGCAATTTGTAAGCCTTCTCGAATACATGGTCCACTAATGAAACAATAAGCTAAAAGTTGCGCATGATTTATCACGAGGAAGACCGAATCTCAATTTTATTATTCTATTCTTTTTCTAAATCACGAAAATCATTTAATTAAGTCTGTTCGTAATAAAATGCATAGTATATATCATCTGCTAATATATCATGATTAAGTGTTTGAGACCCAAACTTGAAAGCGATCTTAATGATTTATGTATACAATGTTATATTATAAGCAATGATAGTGAGGAGATGACATGTCGCCCAATGATCGCTTACCCATTACATAAGACGCACAATACATAAAACGGATATTTTTCTCATAAGGGGAAATACTCAAATGCCTGGTGAAAATAAATAAGAAGATGTGGTATGAGTGCCAATGAGAAAACTATCCATCCAAGTCACAATGTGTAAAAAGTAAATAATTATAGGTCAAAGTACGGCCTTCAACGCGGAGCCTTGGCTCACACCGAACAGCAAGCTATAAAGGGCCCAAAACGACTAGTGTAAATCAATTCAAACAGGAAAACCAACGGTCTAATCTATATAAAAAACGAGAAATGAGAAACACTTATGAACCACACCAACAAACGACAACCACTGAAAAACAGGCTCCTGACTTAGGACAGGTGCATAAAAATGCAGCAGGTTTTAAACGTTTTATCAGGCGATAACCTTCACATAAAAAGACACAGTATGTTTAGGAGACTGATTACACATTAATTGCCGTAATTGACAGAACAGTTATTGAACTATAATGACGGACTTTAGAAACGCAACACACATTTTGGGTATTTATTTTTACCAAATAATGATTGATCATCATAGACCAACTATTCATGCTTACCATACTTCTTTATGTTTAGAAAAATTCAACACCTGACTTACCTGAGGTTATTGAACATACCGGATCATTGAAGTCGCACGAATTTCTTAAAGCGAAATTTGAAACCCGTTATTGATTTTTTTATGGTTTTTAATCCATACCCACATTTGAATCATTAATAAAAGTTGCATCTCCATATTGCTGAGACTGCGTAATGAAAATCTTAGTCAAACCATAAGAATATTGAAGACAGGAATGTATGAACGTGCTGTTTCCAGCAATGTCACGTCAGAAACTCGTTCTACTATCCTTACAACAACGGTAGAGGCTGACGGGATTTGTTGATGACAACCCATGACCAGATCAATATGTGATGACAATGTCACGTGAACAAACTTTGATTATGCAACGTCATTTGCGAGACATGTTTAAGGCCGCAACGTCCACTGCTTATCATGTCGCCAAATGCCATGGCAGACAGATTCATGCCAAAAATGTTTCCCATGAACTGAAATGCCAAAGAATCGTCTGCAGAAAAACATTTGAAGTCCTAAAATTTAAACTGCTTTATTGCCAAAACACACTGTAATGATTGGGACAGAGGCAAAATCAGAAGATACAAAACAGAACTCAAAACATGCCCAACAGACTTGGTTGACCTTTCTGACAATCATTTTGGCGTTGGTTACAGGCAGTCATTGTCTTCAATGGTGACACATCAATTGACAACGAGAAAACCTGGATTTCAGTGCATACAGTACCACATGATTTGAACATTAAAAATGACGTCATGAATTCAACTTTCGAGCTCCAAACTTTTTTATACAATAAAGAAATGAATAAAATTTATGTGTATATATTTATTTTACAAAAATTGCATACTTGAAAATGGGAATAAAAAAATAATCTAGTGTTGCGTTTTTAAAGTCCGTCATTATATAACGAAAACGAAAAGGAGAAGGGAAAATAGAAACTAACGCCTTATAGTAATGCTGCATAATTGGAAGGTCACTAATTTGATTTTAACTCATCCTACCTACGCATGATAAATTGGAAATTTCACTTCCTGATGGATACAAATTAATTGATTTGCAGTTGAATACAATAATTGTTTCCTTGAGTGTATTTATTAGATGAGTAATGCATTATCTAGATAACAACTCTCTGACACGTTAAAAACATATTCAGAACTCTAACGTGTTGAAAGATAGGTAGGCATAACATATCCATGAGATATTGTTATATATGAACCTATCCACATCAACATTATTCAGTCTTTCTCGTTAAAAATATCATTAAACAATTGCAAAGATTAAATATATTTAATATACATCGATGATAACAGACAAACAAATCTTTCAAATTCCTTAAATGTAGCAACCTTTGCAATATTCTAAGGTTACATATTTAAAATGTACCAATAAACATCATTTTGAATACAAACAAAAGCGATCAAAATCACAACTGATTGTTAATATTCTCTCACTCTTTTACCTTGTCGACTATACCAGACGTATGTTTTTAGCTTAATATTGCACTATCCTATAACAAACTATCTAAAACTGCCCGTTTATAAATTTTGAAATTATACTGAAACTAAAGCTTCAACTCCCTCAGGCAAAGTTGGCCTTAGATCGATTTGGCTCTTTTTAGTTCCTTTTCGGTTTATAGCTCTGCAACGTTTTCGGTCCTTATACATCCTTGACTTTCAAATATTCGGCTTTGAGCGTTCCTGATGAAGTTAAATCCAGAAGTTAAATCCAGAAAATTGCGTCCTTTCTTTCTTTTTTTTTTTATTTACGGCTAATTTTGTGTTCAGGTAAAATAAGGTCTGTAAAATGTATACAGATTACCACATAGTTAATGTTTCTATATCATTTTTTTTCTTATGATATCAATTTTTGACAGCACATGTCGTCTCCACAAATCTTTTCACTATGTTTGCAAGTTGCAAAACATATATTACGAGTACTAATCAGTGCTATGTATTAGTTGTTATCATAATTACAAAAACTTTTACTACGTCTTAGTAAATTTAGTGACATATCAATTACCTCCAATTATCCTTATAACTTGGTACCAGGCATGCATAAGATGTAATATATATGATACTTACCAATTAATATATAATCGGTTTCATTTGCCGAAAAAAAACAAACTTATATCAATACAGTAATGTTTACTTTGAAAACAAAATCTAACAATTACGAGGATACGGATAACGATTCCTGTATATATATAGCATCATTGGGCAATAATTCTTATATGATTTGTATATGTACAAATACTTGAATAGGATTGGTCTGTTTTTTCTCTTGGTTTACACATCGAATACACATGCATGGGATTCAAGTATCTATAGACATACAAATCATTTCCGAATCATGACCAATGATAATAATATATAAACATGATTCATTATCTGTATCTTCCAGTAGTCAGCCCTTCAGTGTTGACATAGATTAATTTTGATATGGTTATAATTATAAATTAACTGTTATCAAAACGTTGAACATTTTCGGAAATTCTAAGGATTTTCTACCACTAAAAAAGGTTATCTTAGACAAAACCTTTCAGAACTTTGGCTCCTAAATGCTCTTCAACTTAAGTGAATGATCTTAGGGCAATAACGTCATGGTAAAATTAGACGTCATTCGAATGAAAATTCTCAACATGAAAGTTATTCAGTAATTTGTATGCTTCAAATTGTGATAATATCGCATTACATTCAAGTTTCCGTAATATGGATTTCGAAAAGTCAATATGGCGACCAAATCCTTAGTTACAACATGCCAATCGTGCATTTGATAGTAAATAGTAGTCAATGAAAAAAAAATGATAATTAAAAATTATATTGGTTATAAAAGAGGATTACACACTTTTTTTCTAAAGATTATTGAGGTGTTAACTGGGTCGCTGACTCACAAACTTTACATTAAAGTCCTGCAGCCTTTTGTTCAGTTTGTGAGTTAATCACCCAAATTAATACATCAATAATTTCTAGGGAAAATGTGTTTGATTCTATATAATATATATAATTATATTTTGAATTAAGGAAACGACAGTTGAAAAAAAAATTATATTGTTTTGTTTATTTCCTATTTAAATAGACAAAAAAACTTTGTCTAGCCGAACATTGACAACAATGTATGATTTATTTCCTCTTAGAAACATTTGTCCTAAACAGCACGATTATATTTGATATAAATTAAAAGAACGAGGTTCAATGCGTTAAAACTTCAAATCTACTTAAACAGAAAAAAAAAAAAAAACATCGTTTAATACTTACCTCACTTATTTGATATGCTGACAAATACATATTATTTTATATTCCCAATTTTACATGCCTAAATGTTTTTTTTTATATATATAAGACGATCGATAAATGTAAAAATTTTTAGCAATTATTTTACATACAAAAGCTAATGAACATTTTGTATCAACAGATGTTTTTTTTTTATATATTGTTGACAAATAAATATTCACCATTACAGAAAATCAAAGTTTGTTTTGATTGTTCATTGAAGTATGATACAGTTTTAAAATCGACGTCGTAAACATCTATAATATACCCGTTCAAATTTGATCAAATAAATTTACAATACAATGTATATTAAGTGTATTTGATCATCAATTGTTTTGTTTGGCAAAATCATACTTAAATCAGAATATGTCACATGGTATGACTGCATCTTAGTACTAGATCAATGTTTAGGAATGTCTGGTTTTCAATTGTCTTTAACTTTAGACTTGGTGTAGCCTGCCAAAATTTTGATCCGGGCGTCACTGCTGAGTCTTATGTAGACAAAACGCGCATCTGGCGTACCATATAATAAGCCTGGTATCTGTGATGAGTTAACAGCCTCGATAGTTCGTGATAGCGTGCTGACCTCGAGTGCAGAAGTCGTTAGCTGTCGATAAAGACAGATCGGCACGATTCAGAATTATGTGTCCGGGAGGTAGTTATTCATTTCCTGCTTAACCATTTTATACCAAAAATGTCTATTTCGAACCAAATATTTAAAATTTCGTACCCTTGATCAAAACAACTTCGTACCATATGGGCAAACTGTCCTATCATATACTTTTGTACAATATAGACGTTAAATACATCCGTAAATTGATAGCGTTTGATTAATTCAGTTTTTATGTACTTCCCCTTTGTGAGATTGCCTTTGAGTTTAGTATTTTCGTTATATTGTTTTACTGTTTCTCTTCATATATTTATAAATCGTTGACAATTTTAACAAGATTTTGTGATGAGTTTGATTTAAAAAGAATATGTATTATAACATAAGCATTTAAATTGCTCCAGCAGTAATTTTATTTTTCTACAGACCTATAATTAGTTTGTTCAAGCAGGATATGCAGCCTTTAATAGTTTTAATAACGCTTTGTTTGTGTGTAGTGTTTACCCCTTATTAATGTTTGACTTCTAAAATATGACATTAATTAACCAACAAAGGATTCAATATCTGCAACTATTTTTATAGTCTTTGACTGTTTTGGCATAACATAAGGCGACAAGGGACACACGCTGATAATCACTCAAAAAGGAAGCCATGAATTTGAAGGCATGCATAAGAATTGCACGTTATGTAACCAATCAGAGAACTTGTTATCATGACTTTTTTCATACATTTGTAATTTATTTTGGAAATTGAGGGCAACCAATATATTTTATATCACTAAAACTGCAATATTGAAAATTGTTTTCCTTTTTATACCTTCTTTTTTGTATTTATATATAGAAAAAGTCCTTAGTTAAAACAATCTGAGTGCTGAAACAAAACGAAGGAAAGAACAAAACTAATAGATTATCTTTCAGAAAAAGTGCAAGCCGAAATAGTAAGGAAGCCTAAGTAATCACAAAATATAAAAATTAACCGTCTGTACTATAGCGGAATTCAGAATGCATTAAAGGCTGTGAACAAAAGAAAATAAAACCGGCACGAAATAGAGCTCAACATAATAGAAACGGGCAAATTAAAAGTTTTGTTAACAGTTAATTCATAATGTCAATGATATTTCATGTCAACACAGAAATGCTACAAAAGACTCATCAGTGACGCTCGAAAAAAGTAAAAAAGTCCAAATAAAGTAAGAATTTGAAGAGCATTGAGGACCAATTTTCGAATGGTTTTAATATCTGTATGTTATATCAATTATGGCTATAGATAAATTTTCATTTGAATTAACCTGTAGAGGTAGAAGCGTTTTATAAGCCCAAATATTAATTTGAGTCCAAAATGTTTAGCCCAAATGATATCACCGTAACGCTTATGATTCAGCCCAAATATCCCTGTGATTCATACTCTGCTTGAATTGAATGTCCTTAATTATCATATACACAGAAGTATCTTTTAATTGGAGATCCTCATATCCTCCTTGGGAGCAATTTCGTTTGTATAATAGTTATTTTAAATATAACCTAGTCTTTCAGTCCCTTCTTGTGTGAAAAAAAGATATACACTTTAATGAACGACCTTATATAATCCTTGTTCTTATTCTGTATACAGAGCAGACGGTTATTCTAAATAAACACGAAACATCGTTTTGCAATGTCTTACTTAGCTTTGATTTCAATAAGTTAATTTCTTAACATTATCCATATATATTACTGCAATACAAAAGTGAATCATATGGGTATAACTTTGGTGCATTCGACTCAGGTAAGTTAACTCTGAACTTTGATTGAATACAATGTAAATGGTTTTAAAATTCAAGAATCAACAACAGTTTTGTGAACCGTTTTTCTTTTGCATATTTTCTTTTCCTGTGTTTTCTGTCTTTATTCGAGTAAATGATTTGGTTGCCTTCAATGGTTAACAATATAAAAAAAAAAGTAAAATTACGAAATAATTTGCAGGATAAAAGACATATAACGCTTTGATTTTATAGATATAAACGATATACTACTTTAGGAACTACAATTGGGTACGGTCATTACTAGAACAAAAATAAGGAGTTGTGGTATGATTGACAATAAGATAAATATCCACCAGAGATCAAATGAAGCTGTAAATGACAAAATACGTGTCTTCTGCTTATATTTGTCTTCTCTTGTTTTTGTATGAAAATACTTCAAACCGATCCGATATCCATTAGGTTGAAATTGGCTTGTAGATTATTTGCCTTAGACTATATAGTCCTTTGAATGGCAGCTTTGTAGTGTATAGTCATACTATAACTACTCTTGCATTGCATCACTGCATATGCATTATTAAGAGATATGTATATACATATCAGGAGATGTTGATTAAACGTTAATGAGACAGTATCTCAATGACAACAACAAGTAAAAACAAAAGGAACGGCCTCTAGAGGTCAATATTCAGTCTTAAAAATAGACAGGTGCTATTTACAATATGTATGTTTTAAAGTCTAACAAGAAGGTTGCATTACTAATTAAGTAGTAAACTAAGAGAACAGTAATGTATTGGTAAAATAATAATGATAATTATGCATTACTTGTTACAATCATTAACTGTATGAATGAATAGAGATGCGGAGTATACGCAGAATAAACAATATAATCAGCAGAAAAATATCAATTGGTTAACAAACAAAAGAACGTTGTCTCTACAATATATACGAACGGAGAGATGATAACACCCTCTATATGTCGTGGTTACAAAACGAGAAGGTAGCTATATATAGATATAAAAGGGACATTTTAATGTCAACCAAAAAATTGACAATGCCATGGTAAAAAAAACGACGAAAATACAAACACAGTCTACACAATTTACATAAAACAACTGAAAACAGTAAATTTCATAGGTCAAAAAAACATTAGCCAACAAAACCCGACAAATAGTCAAACAAAAGTCTACGAAATACTATCTTAACATTATAACGATGAAACAACCGGAACACCACTAACACATGGGGATCAATTCGAAAAATCTTGACGTGCAGGCAGGTTCTACTCCATTTTTGCACCCGTTGTGTAATTCATTTAAGGCGGCGATTTTGTTTGCCTTGAAATAGGTACTTATCTGTGTTACATATTTCATAATGATGATTTAGTTCTTGATAGCATTCGTCAATGGAATGACATAAATCTAACCATTTTTAACCCAGTTTAAATAGTTTTCTCGCAGCTGTAACATTCTATCAGCAAAAATACATAAAAAACAAAAGCCCTGGAACATCGTATCAACTAAGGGATATATACTCCATATTGAGGTGAACTGGGTTGTTGCTACAGAAAAAAAAAAAAAAAAAAAACACGTTTAGAATGGGAAAACTGAAACTATTTTTCGTCGCATAGATAAGTTCTCAGCTGACCCATATTGTCGAATTATAAATACAGTTTAAGATATGAGGCAGATATTACTATATATATATATATGATATATGTGGTATGATTTAATTAAAATGAGCTAGATATGATTAACATACTAGAAGTCTGTGTTATCAATTATTTTTATGCAACATTCAACTATTAAATCCATTTTAGTTAGAAAGTGCAATATTTGTGTAAACAGTACATTGGTCTATTAGTTGTTTTATACAATAACATGAGGAGTTGGATTTACACTGATATATGTGCTCTAACATATCTTTGGATTCACATGGTCCTTGGAGTTGGTATTTTGTCATTAGCTCAGAAGGTTTGCCATATCGTTTAATATATATCTTTTTTTTCGTGAGTATTGAACAGTTCCAGATAAATTACAGATTTTGTAGAAATAAGGAGATAACGTGTAATTATCAAAAGATGGCCAATTTCATAAGAAATGTCTTAAATGACACTGTAAATACAACATGTTAGAATTAAAAACAGACACCCAGCAGTTCTATCTATACTATACACATTAATAAGAGTAAACAGATGTACACAATTAAGACAACGGCAATGACTAGGGTACATGGTTTCATAAACATTGACTATAAGAGTGGGTTTAACATTCCGTCAAACGTTCAAATTTAAATCTGACCTAGAACCTACTGGTGAAGATTCCATTGCATGTATTTGGTACTGAAACCAGCTTAACCTCTGTATATATAAACGAGTCTATTCAAAGGAAAGATGTACAAAACATTTCACTCCAAATTTTTAAGTTGAATACGGTTTATCTACCTAAACATTTCAAGATTTTGATTTTTCGATATTATAGTTGTCATTGCAAAGATGTATATCCTGTATAGACGATTTTCCAAAAACGCCTATTTGCGTATATATTCAGAATAGTGAAATAGTCAGCCACTGAGAGAGATCTTTTATCGACTAACGATCTACAATTTTTTTATTTTCCAAATAAGTACGTTTAATCATGTTTATTGATATTTTGATTGTTTTGTAATTTTTTCATACTTTGGTAAAAATGAAACCAATATTCAATGTGTTTCCAACAATACATTTCTTGGCAAAATGGACTCAATTTGAACCTATCCATGGTTGCATAAAGTGTTTTGAGCAAAAGCGATTGTTAAATTATCGAGAAATGAGAAATACGTAAACAAAACAACAACCCAACAAATATTATATACAACTGACATATGACGATCATTATACAGCCATGAACAAGACAGATGTATTTACAGATCTAGATCACAATCGTCTCAGTAATTAAGATGTTATTCGAAGTATGACTTTAAATTGTTCGTTTTTGTTGTAACTGTTTAATTTTTGTTGAGATCAACTAAACAAAGCCCTTTACTTCATACATCAACGAAATACTGTAAACGATAGCTAATGCGTAATGCATATTTCTGAAATGCCTGTTTGTTAACTAGACCGTCAGTATCCAAATACAACCTGTGGTTACCTTAGCTATCTACCTGTAGTCGGAAAAATCTAATTATGCTTTCCACATGATGTGCCGTTTTTTGTTTCGATGTTGATTTTAGCAGCCATCGTGTTGGTATCCGAACTGCGCTGTTATTTTGCATTGCGTCTTCTATTTCTACGACACATGGTTTTTATATAGTTGAAAACGGGGAGGGTGTATGTGCATGTAGAATTAGTTGCATACATGTTCAACACAACAGTATCTTGTTCCTGTATCAAGTGAGGCTTTCCGAGACCATATGTTCTTTATATGATTATTTTTATACGGATAAGTCAGGTATTGGTGGTTGCTGGGTTATTATACTGTGTGGTATTTTCTGGTTAATCCTGTTACCTCTGTTTATGTACTATGTTGTTTAAACCACACTCGTGAATAGCTCGAAAGTTTAACTGCATATTCATGAATTAACCACAAAAGGCGTTTAAACTTTATAAGCAATATCAATGAATTTTAGTAATAAAGATACAAAATGATTTAAATAAGGACAATAATTTTGTCCAAAAGTTAAGTCAGAAAAAAGCACTCATTCGGCCTATCTTAATTATAAGAAACACAGTCTATAGTTTATTGTATCTATTTTCTGGGATATATTCATTATCTTATTTTATTATTTCATCTATTCATCTATAATGTGTGAGTTTATATTCTCTGAAAATCTAGTGAGCAGTGTTGAATTCACTTCATATGGCTCTGCTTGTACTTACTAGTAGCATTTTAGCTTGTGAGACATGCATATATACGTGGTAGCTTTGATAAGCCGGCATTATATGAAATATCAAACTGTTGCCTACAAAATATGAACTGCCCTAACCCCCAAAAAGTTTGGCTTTAAAGTTATGATATGCAGATTAATCAACTTCGAACGCACAATAACATTACTTTCAAGTATCACATGAAACATGTAAAAAGAAGAGATAAATGGTATCGCCAATCATACTGCAAATACAGACAATATTGGTCTGCTATCCACATCAGACTGTTCTGTCATTTTCATCTCTTCTTCCGGTTGGAAATAGATGTAATCGAGAGTAACCGTTTTTATTTTCACACATAATTTATTCCAGGTATGTAGATTAAATCCCTCATCGATCAAAGAGCGGTAACTCAGATATTAATTTTAAGTGCTTTACATGAAATAGCAACAAAATAAAATTTAAAAGTTGCTATGCTGTCTTATCCCAATAAAAAAAAAAAAAAAATTAGATAGCAGGAGATGCTTACCCCTTGTTAAGTTCACGCGATTTCACTAATATCAATTGTAGTTGATATGAGTGAACAACCAATCAAACGTTTTCCATGAATTCAAATATATTGTTACAAATACATGTGTTATATACATTTGTACATTTAGACACTGTGCTTTTGGCGGAAAAGTCTCTTTCGCAGTGTAGAGGGCATATAATCATCATTTTAAATGACTCATATATTAAATTATATAATATATATTTTTATCAAATTTTGTCAAAATATGGTATTGCTCGGTGATATTTGACGAAATGGTCAGAATCTGTATCTAAGAGGATTCATTCGGAGGCTTATAACAACTATTGTATCAATTTTGAATTATTATTGATCATAGGAAAGCTATAAATGTTATATGTTCCATTGATTATTTTCCATTTAAAGGCAGTACATCGTTCAATTATATATGTCGTGTACAATTTGCGATTTTTATATCATGTACAGAAATTTTGTACATGTTATAATTTGTACAATGCAAAAATACAAGTTATAACATGTACAAAAGTACCTCGTACATATTTTCAAAGGAGAGGATAGAAATTTAAAACATCAAAATGACATTCGACTCATGCAATGCTATTATTGATTATTAAAAAATATAAATTTAATGCATAAGATTTACGTCAGTTATGCTCAAGGCCAAAAATGTTGAAGAGCAGATTCAATTATTACAAAGTTATTTATATTCAAGCACTGCCCAATGAAAACCATTTTCTCTTTCTAGTCCGGTAGATCGGTAAAAAAATTGTGAGTTTTGATGAAAAAAGCACCAAATTTGGCATGGTAGTAATTCTGGGTGTTTCGAATAATATTTGCTATGGACCCACCTTGAAATTTCAATATGGCGGCTTTTTCAAGATGGCCGCCATAAAATATCAAAATCAACATTTATCACCTTTATAAGGTCAAAACCAATGCCAAATGTTGACATGATAGTAGGACGGGGTGTTTCAAAAAATATAAACTATGGACCCACCTTGAAATCTCAATATGGCGGCTTTTTCCAAGATGGCCGCCATAAAATATCAAAATCAACATTTATAGCATTTATAAGGTCAAAATCAATGCGAAATTTGGCATGATAGTAGGGCGGGGTGTTTCGAAAAATATAAACTAAAGACCCACCTTGAAATCTGAATATGGCGGATTTTTCCATGGTGGCCGTCCCAAAATATCAAAATCAACAAATATCACTTATACAAGTTCAAATTTGGAATGTTAGACGTGATGGATGCTTCGAACAATATTAACTATGAACCCCAGTTGAAATTTCAAAATGGCGGCTTTTCCCAAGATTGCCGCCATAAGATATTAAAATCAACAAATATCCATTATATAAGGTAACACAGTGTTTTGTTTTGACGTACCTTTAGTAGAACCAAGTGACTGATACCAAGTGTATGCCAAATTTTTATACTAAAGCCAAAAATCAAAAGATTTGTGAAGAAAGGATAGAAAATCGTAACTACTGTAGTCTACATCGAGGGATCACGTATGGATACTGGCGTTTTTCCAATATTTAAGGTAGACTTAACAAGAATGAAAACTTTAATCTGAGGCTTATCATGCAATTAGCAAGGACATTGCTTACTTCTTCTGTTCAATAATTATTTTGATGTTGCAATTAAACAGGCAACCGCAAAAGTCTGCTTGTACGAAAACGATACGTGAACAAGCTGCACATACAGGTAGTACAAAAAGACAAGATGTAGGCAAAACTCTTTTCCACAGTCATCAAAAACATTAGTTGATTATCGTTTGGGCAAATATTCAGATGCAGTCGTATTATTCCATTGAGGCAAATACGACGCTATCTGTTCGAAGTTACTTCTGTTTTATTCTTCTTTAATTCTACATTCAACTCATCTAGAACCATCTATTAATGTATATGGCCCGTCTACTGGATGCTAGGACCAGTAAAGGAGGTACTAAATGACACAATGTACAGGTTATATTGGTCGTTTATGTATGATCCAATTATCCATTTATCTAAAGTTACTGTAATAGAAGATTCCATCTATGAAACATTCAGTATTGAATATGTGGATCCTTCCACGAATCCTGGTGCTTTTACAACAGCAGCCGTGGACAATATTGACAACAACAGGAGTTCAACTACGGCTAAAGAATCGTCACATTGTACGAACATTTCCATATTTCTGCATTGTCTTTAGTCTGACTTGGCTTATTCTTCATAACCTATGCTTTGAAATATATGCATTTCTCTTATTTTCTCTGATACTATTATAAATGTTACTCCAATTTATTACACGCCAGCACAACTGTTCGTATTATTGCTATAACTTAGTTACTAATAATATTAGTATAGAATAAGATATATCCTAGCACTAACCAAATATAACCATGCGTTTCATACTAACATCTAGTAATAACCGTATTATGGACCTGCACTCTGTCGACAATTGTCTAACCAGAAATACATGTATGCCAACCTAGTATAATTAGTCAATTGTGCAACTCTATCCTTACATAGTATACACAAATTAACAAAATGATAACACAGATGGCTTGAAGGAGATGATAATAAAACATTCAGTATGTCTGGACATCATTCCACGCATGTAGAGCCAAGACAAATTGTTATCCGGCTTTTATATCAGTCCGCATTGAACAATGTTTCAGGCAGAGATCTTATCTGTCACTACGATTCGACATTCTATGAATACAGTTCAGCAATGTGTTAATTGTTTTCCGAGACGTGTATCATTTTTCACCTGTAATCAATCGAATTTATTTTTGCTGTTGCCAAATCGGAACAGTGAAACTGGGAAAACATATGTTAGCTCAACAGAGAGTAGTTTTGCTTTATGTATTCATATAGGAATGGCATCGTTGAGAACCTTATCGTGATTGGTTAGAAAATAGTAATTAAAAGCTCTTATCCATCATGAACATAACATTTCCATGAGGTTACAGTAGGTGTAACTCTCATTCTTATACAAAGATACTAACATGATTTTTACTGAGGAACGAGACCCTAGTGAGAACTATGTAACATTCAAAGAATGGAGTAATGGGGGGATATTGAGTTCACGTAACCACAACCTGTCTGTAACGTTAAAGATTGAACTGAACATTTTATTGTGCGATCATTTAGAGAATGTTTATTCCGCGTGTATATAGGTGTCATTATACTGCTTATTCAGTGATTGTAAGCATTGTTCCATCCTAACTTTGGCTCCTAGTACCCGTGTGCGATATTATGCGATTAAACTATACAGTCAGTTCAAGTGCTGCAAACGTAATTTGAAAATGGTAAATGTAGATCAAACCATGAGTAGAATTGCACACTTGTAAAAGGAAAAGGTTGGGCAATCGGATTGACCGTTAATATGGCACAAATACAACACATAAATATGGAGTCTTGTCCAGAAATGGCTATAGTAATTAACAAGTTTCAATCAACCTTTTATGCATATGAAAGCTTTAGGTTGGGGAATGTTTCGGCCTTCTATCCGGAGTGCTACTTCGAGTGAATGCGGATGGCATAAACCATACTGTAAATTTATCACAAAGGTACCAGCATTTTGGAATGAGCTTATAAAATATGGTTGGAAGATATTAAAACGGTAGATACAAATGCGAGTACAATGATGTTATATACAGTGTTTTTTAAAATGAGGTGAGGAGTTGTGCAAAGACTACATGGCCTGTTCTTAACCAATACACATTTTGAAAAATGCTGTGAAAATATTTCGTTGTTCAGATGATAAAAAAGACAAACAAGACACATAGGCAGTCAAAAAAACATTAGAAAAACAAAGCCAAATTTCAAAATTGAGCAACACCAACCCCTAAAAAAATAGGAGAAGATCTCAGGTGCTCAAGAAGGGCAAGCTAACTATGTTCTATTGTTTAAATAGCTTGATGAGTTATATCCAGTATCACCAAATTTAAAACATGTTGGTAAATGTAAAGTATCTAAAATTTAACCAAATATGAAAGTTTGAAATGAAATAATGTTTTTCATGCATGTAAGGTGGATAACACGGCTTTCACTGGTTTTCACATATATTGAAAAATGAAGATCAAATAACACAAAATTGACAGTATAAACAACACGAGTCTTTTCACATCAAAACTAGGGGTCAACGCAGGTGTTCCAAAAGAGTGTGTAGTTTCTTGCCAACTGTTAGCACGAGTGGTGCTACTCATTGCAAGTAGAAAATCGGTGATTAGTCGTATTTATTGATCATCTTGATCTACAGTCGAGGAAAAAGAAAGGAGTGTGGCAAGGAGAAGTAGAACATGTAAATTATCTTTTTTATTTGTGACTCAGATGGTACACAGTCAAAAAATACGAAAGGCGTCTTAAAAAACGTTCGATTGTTCCACTTATGGGATCTTTGATTAAATATTCTTGCAAGCAGTATCGATGTATCATGGAAACAAAATCCCTAGAATATCGTATGAACTGCAAAGTGCAATTGGATGAAAGAAATGAATATCAGCAGAGCCTTGTCTTAGTTAAGTTCATTTTCACTCTTTGGTGGCCATTTTGAACTGTTCAGCCATTTAAAAAAGTTGTAAAGTCTAATATACCGCCATGACTTACTCGAAACGTAAGTTTACATTTTATATTCTTTTAAAAGATTTGATTTGAATATTATTTGCTGTAATTTATACATGGTGGTAACATTGTGACTGATTGACAGTTATCTTGAAAATGGCCGCCATATTGGATTTTTCAGAGTGGGTCTATAGCTTATATTGACTACCATACATAGATCTACAATTGTGCAAAGTTTCATGCTTTTATCATCAAACCCACAATTCTTCTAAAAATATGCACGAATCAGCTGGATTACTTTGGCTTTTATAGAGTATGCATAGGAGACCTTGCTTTATTTTTTGCATGTTAAAAAAAGAGGGGTGAGGGGTATAATTCAATATTTTAAGGCATTATTCTTAAAAATATCAGATGAATCAGTTATCTACTTTGTTGCCATTGAGGAAATGTATGCTATTATTAAACAGCGTCACACTGTAGGCCATGATGGACTGCATAAAACATACAATAACCTGAAAACGCAGCCGTGAAGCAATAAAAACATTTCTAAAACTTTGTGATCACTGTGCTCTAAAGAAAAACAGTTCTGCGCTTTTGATTTTTGTTCTTAATTATTAAATAAATTTCAAATGTATATTCTGCTTTATCTAAATTTATTTTTAAATTTTGTACAAGTTAAAACCATGTTTAAGCAATATTTTGAACATGTTATACTATGTACGAGGTACTTTTGTACATGTTATAACTTGCATTTTTGCATTGTACAAGTTATAACATGTACAATATTTCTGTACATGTTATAACATGTACAAAATCGCAACTTGTACACGACACTAATAGCGCACATTTAGTTTAGAATAAAAACACATTATTGTTTAAATAGAACTTGAGTTCCTTAAAAAAAAAAACCTTTGTTCTCGATGTAGCTATTTGTGCTTGTATGTGTCAAGTTGATGAGTAAATATGATATTATTTATAACATTACCGTAGCGCATATATATTTCTTATTACATATTACTACAGTACACGTTACTTCAGAAATTACCTTTATCAGTATGAAACAAAAAACACAACCTAGAGATCATCAACAGTCTTTAACAAAAATGAAAAAGGGCACACCGAGAGACCAACAATGGTATGTTTTCAACAATTAAAAAATATTATACATTATGTCATGCTCCGGTTTTAAATAACTCTGAAAAAATAAACAGAGGCTACCAAACATCTGTAATCAACACAAAATTCCTAATTGGCAAAACCGCCAATGATTATATACCTGTTACGCAAACACAAGTAAATGAATTATAGCCTAAATTGGTCAAGTTGATCTTAACTGAACTATTATTTGTATATTTTACCCACTCTATCTATATTCAAATATGGAGATGTGGTGTGATTGCCAATGAGACAACTGTACAGTTAAGCCTATTTAGTAGTCAGTGCGTTGCAATAAAATACATGTAGATTTTTTTTATTTCTATTTATAAAATAAGAATGATTGAAAAACTTTTGTTCCAACTTTCCTCAAGTAAAGTTGGCCTTAGATTGTTAAGACATATATATCATGTATATAGCTACCTTGATATTTATATATTCTTGGTTTTCAGATTTGTTTTGAACATTACTGATACTAGTACTTCAGGTGCACCAAATGTATTTTCTCCCTTGAATGCATTTTAATTAAGTTTCCCTAATCATATGATACTAGTTGATCAACTAATCTCCAAGAGCTAAAATAATTTCAGATAAATGATAAAATCAAACAAACGAACAAACTAGCAAATTATATTGTATCCGTGACTGAAATTTGGCCCGGAATACCTTGACTTTGGTGTCAAAATATTGCATGACACCAGTTTTATCCTCTAACTTAAGAAATCCAGATATATACAGAAAGAACAACTTTAGTTATTTGGGTAGTTTGTTTCAGTTATATTTTTATGTTTGTGTATCATTTTCATCCCCCTTTTTCAACGTATGATTCTTTAGTAGGTGGTGTCTATTATTAATGTCTTTTATTAGTCGCCATCCTGTGTTCATTTATACTATAATCTTATAATCTTACCACCAAATGTCTGTGTGCTAGTTCCATTACTTTTCAAACGATATATTGCAAAACAATGAAATGAGTCAGTTGTAGAGGAGATTAAAGTTTTACGCTCTATCAAAAAACTCATCTCAGTGAGATTGCATTATTTTACTCTGAAGATTCGAACAGTTTTGCTAGTCCGTCGATCAACATCATTTCCTGTGCTATCTGAAAAAAATAAATTGATATAGATTTAAACATAAACAAAACTAAAGCAAAACATTATTTCCTGTGCTATCTGAAAAAAATAAATTGATATAGATTTAAACATAAACAAAAACTAAAGCAATAAGGTTCTGGGTTGAAATACTTTTCCTTTTAATCACATTTTTACCTAAAATTGGTGTTAACATAAAGTTCCCGGGGATTTATCTAAAAGAAAACAAAATATCTTATTATCTGTCCCTCCTATAAAAAAAAACAAAAAAATCAATTTACTAAACCTCTTGCATGTGATGGGTGAGATTTGCATAAGACAACTAAACACAACAGACTGAAAAACGTCTTTTCTATCCCATAATATGTTGATTTCCTTTAGTAATAAAAATAATCATAACAAAAAATGGCGATTTTATTAATTTATGCATGTTTTTGTTAAGATGATTGTTGAATAATGGACAAAAATACGAGATTCGTTATAAAGATACCAGGAAAGGCAAATAAAAGTATGCGATGAAAATTTAAAATGTGATTCAGTTTTATTTTTACGACACATATCATCATGATCATATTGCTTTTGTTTGAAAAATAAAACAAATTATATACAGTAATGATAATCATACTTATAATAATGATAATGAAAATAAGAAAACAATGACACTAATAATACAAAACAAACAATCTGTCGATATCTGTATCTTGGCGTTGTACAAGGTCATGTTTTCTCTGACTGTTAATGAGGTTTTACACTAAATCCATAGGATGTTGGATGTGTACTGATTTATATTTTAGTCTTAGATGCATGATTTTTTGTTAGTTGTTATTGGCTTTGAACTAGTTGTCAGTAACTGCGAATACTCTCAGATCTGTACTACAATAGAAAATTAATAGTGTCTTTTTTGTTGAAGGGATGTATAAATACCCTGCCATGTCCGGTCTGTGTTTTTTTTCTGTTGTGTATCGATATGATGACTTAAGCCTTTTTGAATTTGAACTGATTTTTATAATTCGTTCTTACGTTGTAGATTACATCACTGTCCCAGTTTAGGGGAAGGATTTGACACCAACAAATTAGTAAAACCCCGCCACATTCTGTATGTGTCTTTCAAAAGTCAGAAGCCTGTAATACAGTGGTTGTCGTTTGTTGCTGTATATTGTATTTGTTTTTCATTCATTGTTTTGTACATAGATCAGGCCGTTAGTTTTCTCGTTTGAATTGTTTTACATCTGTCATTTCGGGGCTTTTTATAGCTGAATATGCAGTATGGGTTTTGCTCACTGATGGAGGCCGTACGGTGTGACCTATAGTCGTAAACTTCTATATCATTTGGTCTCTGGTTGTCTCATAAGCAATCATACCACATCTTCGTATTTCTAGAATTAAACAAATAAAAGAAATACTTTTAACAAAGGAATAAACAAAACACGATATTACTGGATTTAAAAAAGGAGACTGGAGATACTCATTACAAAAAAAAACAAAAAAACAAACAAACAATAGTATACAAAACACAACATAGAATAACTCAAGACCGAACAACACGAAAATAAAAAAAATACGGGAAGTGATCTCGGGTGTGCCGATATCTAGTTATCATATAAATATTTAAATATATATCTAAAACTAAAATAACAATTTTAATAATGATAATAATAATAATAGTAGTAATAATAATAATAATAATAATAATAATAATAATAATAATAATAATAATAATAATAAATAAAGATAAAAGTAAAAATAATAATAGTAATGGAAATTAAATTCAAATTGTTTTAATGTCCTATTGCTGAACAATGGACAAACGATTTAAGGAAAAAGTTACATACAAATAATCCTTTGCCAATTTTGAATGAAGTTTTCATATCTAAGAATCCTTTCCTTCGTTATTTTTGGCAGTAATCATGATAATAATAATTAGTGTAATAATAATAATCATAATAATAATAATAATAATAATAATAATAATAATAATTATAATGATAAGTATAAATATAATAATATCAATAATAATTATGATAAATATCCATAATAATTATGATAGAAATATCAATATTTATTATGATAAAATATCATTAATACTAATAATAATAATAATAATAATAATAAAGAACAAACATTCAACCAAATCCAAACAAATACAAAGATGAAAGAACAATTGAAACAAATAAATTAACCAAAAAATTATTTTACTGCCTTTCAATCATGTTCTGGATCGCTAATTGTCAGAAACATGTTTCCTATAAATATGTATCTATAACCAAAAAAAAAAAAAAAAAAAAAAAAATCTTAAAATCTTAAAAAGTATAAAAATATTGCCCCAAATATTACTTTAATGTCGTCTTTCTTCTTTGAGGGTATAAATGCAAGTTTCAAGAAACTTGTTTATTCACAACAACCTCAAACCTATGCTACCTAATTATATGCGTACGTAACAATATGTTACATATTGCTTTAGAAAAACTTCCATTACATACGTTTTTGTAATGAAGGAAGTAACATTTATTAAATGAATGGCTATTATTTATTTTGATTTATTGAACCATAAAATTAATTTTGACTCTTCATTGAATAATCCGCGAAGCGGATTATGTAAATGTGAAGAGTCAAAATTAATTTTATGGTTCAATAAATTCAAAATAAATTATTGCCATTCATTATAAATAAATTTTCATCAAAAATAAGGCTCAAAGAACTTTTATATTATTCATATTAACAATAACAACGTACACACGTTGGCGTATGAATATACAACGTCAGAGTGGGCGTGTCGCCATCAAAATTGACAACATTGAAAATAAAAGTAATACTTTTAACCAATCAGAAGACAGTAAATACACCAAATTTATTTATAAAACATTAAAGAGTATAATACTAAAACAATGTATTCACTAGAACTCACCAAAGATACCAGACTTTCAGAAGACCATCAAAATAAAAAATGATAAAACGTCTGGTAGTTGACCTCGTAGTTATACAATCACAACACTACTATACTGAAATGTGACCAAGCTTAGCGAAAGGTAGTGCGACGTAATCAGTCAAACAAACTTTATTAGATTAACTCGTAAAGGAACGATCGTTTTCATTGGTCAATTCAAACCTTCGACCTCACACCTGCGAAAATAGAACACGCGTACTATAAGTTGAATGGACTGATCAGTATTCACGTAACCGGTCAAGGTTGTTATAACCTTCCATCGTCGAATTCACGTACATGATTGTGTTCTTGATTATCCCATAGCAATTCTAGCTTTTATATACATGTGCATGTAAAATTCATTGAATTCATAATTTTGTGCCATAGTGAAATTTTAAACTTTAAAATCTTAACAGGTTTCACATCGAAATATTTAATTCAACTGTCTCCTCTCAGTTGGTTCTGGATTAAGAAAGCTACCATCTAATTTTGATTGAGTGGGGCCTTGGATGAAACATTTTGTTCTTTTTTGTGGTTGTAATCTCTGTCCTGTCTTTTATTTTTAAGTATATTTGGTCCTGCCTTTTTATTAGTTTGTCCGGATGTTTTTACATAAATCGTCATCCGGCCTTTTTGCCAAGTTGCTCATCCTGCCTTTTCATATCTTTCGCAAGTTTTAGGTATTCAACTAAGAAAAGTGTGATTTTTCTGATTCCTTTTACTTAATTTTGAGAAAAATCCCGAAATTCTAAGTAAATTCAGAACATGTAACCAATCATACTTTGTTTAGAGAAAATGGAGATGGCAAACCATGGCACAGTGGAAGGAAATGTACTTTATAAACTCAAGCGATATACTTAATGAATTTTATAATTAACTGTTTTGCTATTCTCGGTTGAAAACGAACGTAAATTATATATTGTAAATATTTAAATAGTTACATAGAAAACAATCAGTTTTAAAAGCGTGTTTATTCATTAAATGTATTGATAAAAGGTAGGTCCTTCTTGTACATGCATTCAGTCATCCTTATTAATAATTTCTTAATATTTCGTTTATCAGTTTATCTTACTTGTATGATTTTGTATTTCATTTTAAATACGCATGCATACTACACGTCACTTTGGCGGACAGTTCAACAATGTTATGCAAATCACTATTCTTACGGTATGAAATTAAAAGATAAGTTTTCAGCCAATTAAAATCGAAAACAGTACATATATATTGTTCCTTATAAACTACGATATTTCTCACAAGTATTTATTTATTTTTAGTTCCACACATACAAAAGAAAAAATCTTCGCCGATGTAACATTTCAATCCTTTTACACCAACATGCCTTCACTGAATTCATTTGAATTTCGTGGTGACCATGATAGTACATCGCATACTACGTCTTCATTCACGTGTACAAATGATACGATTATTGTTGTTTTGTTACTATATTTCGGGGAAAATTTGCTCCGTTTATGATACGTAATTTCTGAATGACCAAACGCTTAGCTACTGTGTAACGTTCTGTATACATGTTCGTTTTATAGCATGAAAACACTAAAAGAGGAATGTGCAACCCATCATAAATTATTGTAATTATTGTAATGGATCAGTATTATGAGATCCTTATTATAAGTAACTACGACATTGAAAGAAATTAAAAGTGGTTCCTTAATCATCCGTATAAAAGCGGCACATGCATTTTATTTTATCCTTATATTTTCATAATGCGGTACAAGATAATTATGTTGCTGCAGTATAATATTTCGACACAACTATTTGAAATTCACAAAACATTTATTTAATTCTTTTGACCAAAGATTTGTAAACTATACATTGTCAAACCCTTGCTTTTACGTTCGTAGTAACATAGTACATTCCATAGTCAGTCACCTGTGTCAATTCACGTGCACACTACGATTGTTGTTGTATTTGAATCTTTCGGCCAATGAAATGAGACGTTACAAGTTGTTTGTTTGTGATACGCCAGAATGTTATCAATGAACTATCAAACGCTAAAGTTGACTGCATTTCAGTGTATTTCATCAATATTGAAAACTTATCCCTGTTTTGATTAGTTGTGATTGAGTCACGTAGATATTGTGACGCGTTACATGCTAGCCATTTCAAAGGAGGAGAAGGCGGCAAAATTAGATATGATGGTAAGGTTGCAATTTTCATGTTCAAAATGGATTGTGTGGATAATTAGGTTTTCACACAGTGAACGTTATGTATGGTCAGATATTTGTCTAGTGAAAAGCATCAGCTGAAAGTCACGAAGTGATTCAGATTTGTGTTTTATTTCTGTCTGTATGACGTATCCTTGAATCATTTTGTGTACAAACTACAATAAGTTAAATACGTTGAAAACTACTGCTTTCGTTGATCATTACGAAATTATATTTATGTATGGCATACGTGGAGATGCAATTAATCAGATTTTGTTTTCATTTCAGTTGCAAACAAAAATAAATTTGTTCTTTTGTTTTAGCACTTGTGCAGTTTAAGTATTGAAAATTCAATTGAGCATACATCCAGTTATGCGCGAGTTAACCAGGTTTATGGAAGAAAGACGCCATGGGAATTTCCTATACGAATACATTAAAAATTAGTCTTTTTCGATGATAACAAATGAATGATGTTGCGTTTTATTGTATATGGGGTAGTTTATTTTAATTTTATTCTGTTATAAATATAACAGAAAAAAGAAAGCAACATGAAAAACAAATTCATGGAAGATAAACAAAATAATTAAGCTTTAATACTTGTTTCAGCATGCTAAATACTTTGAATACGTATTCTAATAGTAAACACGCAGTAGCTCCTTTTTGTAAAGTTTGAGTCACCTTGTTATAAATATCACATATTCTGTTAATATTTGTTAATTATTTAAAATACAACAGGAAAATCTAAATGCGATATTAAATTCTACGCATAGTTAAAATTAAATGTAAAATTATATATCATCGCCAGTAAATTTCTTCCGGACAAACCATCACCCGAAATAAAATAAAGTTATTTAATTTTAGTCTTATAGAACCAGGAAAAAATAGATATGTTTCGAAAGGGAAGACTGAATGCAATTTAAAAGAAACAATATTCATTAAGGTCAAGGATCAGTAAATGACCAATACATAGAATTTTTAAAATTTAGTACTCGATTAGATATTGTAAATATACATCGAAAATGTAAAATAAAGTATATGTCACCGACTTCGTTTTCGAGAAAAATTCATGTTTAAAATGATCGTAGAGGGTACTAAATTACACTGAATATATAAGGAAAATCCTTATTTTCTTCTACACTTTTCGGTTTCCAGCATAAATCATATGATTCAGTACATATATTTTTTTTGAATTAATATTTTCTTCCTCTTTGTCTAAAAATTAAATGATGTAAAAAAAAAAAGATATGGTCACCGACTTCGTTTTCCTGTAGAAGCAACGCAACCTTAACATTTGGACAAAAAAAAAAAAAAATAACGTCAAGTTACCACAGTATGAATTTCCAACGTTCTTGGTGTTGATTATGCATACTGACATTGTGTTTAAACTTCAAGTAAATATCGTTATTGATAGGTTCTTTTTATCATAAGAGTCTGTATAGAGGGTCTTTCATTTATTAATTCTTTATTATTTTATTACCAGTACTCTCTATTCTTTATATTTTAGCACCCCATTATTCTCTATTCTTTATTTTTTGCCTATTTTTCTCAATTTTTTAATTATTTTTACCTTTTTTCTGCACTTTTCTCCAATATTCTGTATTCTGTTAACCCCAATCAAAACCTTTTTATGGACGCGTATTTTAAAGGAAGTACCGACTCTCTACGTGATTTTCACTGAAAGTGTATGTGCATATTTGTTTTATGGTAGGATAGTATGATATCGACATTTCCACAAAATTGCGGACGTGAAAGAAAACACCTTTCCTTTACAAAAAACGTTAAAATACAAAATGTAGCGATGATCCCAATGATTTTGAAACATTACTTGTATTTATTGTTTATGTGTTAAAGTCTTAAATATTAGGAAGTATAAATATTAAATGATAGTTTTAACCGTGAGGAAGGTTAATGTAAATATAAAATCGTTTTGTGTCTTCTGTTGACTGACTGACGCAGCTGATAATTTTATGTGGTTCGTTTTCTTTTCTTGAATTGGGAAATATTTTACTTGTTCCGACTGGTGTGGTAATTTTCGAAATAGAGGATATCTTTCCAAGACTAAGTTTAATGTCCCAAACTTGCATCCTCTTCTTCTTATTTTTGCAGGACGATGTCTTTTCCCAGTGAATATAGGGTTTCTGTAGGGACAGTTTTCAGCATGCTACATAAGAATACTCCGGAGACCACACTGTTGTTCCTCTCCACAATTATAAAGAAATAGTTGGGAACTACAGTTTTACACTGTTTTAACTGGTCGGCAAGATATCCAAGCTCCCGATTTTTATTTTTAAGATCGTCTTTATGATTATTTTATACTCATTTAAAAATTCTCTACCATTTCTTCATCTTCAATTTTAGTAAACCAGTTAATTTTCCTAGAAGATACATATTTCCCATCAAGTTTACCGTTGTCCCGTCGGAAAATCATAGGTTGCAACATTACAAAATTTGGTCAAAGGGACGAAACTCGTACACAACGTCGCAACATTTCGCGGAATCCGCTAGACGGAGTTCATTTACTGTAACTTGACCTTAAGATATCGTGATTAAGTTGTTTTAAAACATGGAAAGTATACTTCGCATAACACACTCTTGTTATGCTCCCTCGATTGTGCTTTTAACTGATGAAATAATGTTTTTCAAAGTGTAAGTAATCTATAACATGTAAGAACGAATCCTAATTAAATTACATTTGGGTGCAGACCAAGCATTACATCTAGACGGGCGGAAAAAGTTAACGCAGCGTTTACTCGCGAGCACTTTATGTAAACGCAGCATTAACTCTGCGTTAACTCCTAAATTTCAGTAGCCATACACTAGTAATTTTGGGGCCCTTTATTGTTCGGTGTGAGCCAAGGCTTCGTGTTAATGGCCGTACTCTGACCTATAATTGTTAACTTTATATACATTGTGACTTGGATGGAGAGTTGTCTCATTGGCACTCATACCACATCATCTTATTTATATAAAAGTAAACCTGCGTTTACTTTCAAGTTTATCTCTGCGTTAACGCGAAAAGGCGCGTCTTCTAACTTTGTAAAGAGTAAACGGGCGTTTACCTCCACGTTAACGTGAAAAGGCGCGTCTTCTATTTTTGTAAAAGAAAACGCATGTTTACTGGTTGTAGTAAACGCGCGTTAACGCAAATTGGCACAGTATCCTGGACACACTAATCTATCATATCATATGACTAGCTCGTACACATGTACAAGAATTGTGGACACTTTTGAGGAGATAACTCAAATTAAGAAATAATTCTTTTGAACTGGGTTTCTAATCTCATTGACTCATCTGGTGTCCAGTTCGCAAGATAAGACAACTCTCGATATGTGTCGCGATGGTCTATATATGATCATATATGTGTTAATTGATGAATCAGTGGGAATCGTTTAACATGTTAACTATCAGCAAGGATTTGTATAGTTTTAAATCCTTGCTATCAGCAAGACACTTGGTTTTAAAGGAAAGAAAAATTACATTTAAATATGCAATTCCTTGGGCTGTAGTAGAAAGAATTCACGACTAACAATGTCAAAAAGTTCATAGTTTAAATTTCATTTGGCATAATTACAAATCTTTCTTTCAAGAGAATCTTCTTTGTCCTTCTTGATTATAATACAAAAATAATGAAAAAGATATTTACTATCTGTTTTATACGCCTCTGAAACCGTAAACGAGTGACTTTACAATGTTATTAGGTCATAAGTATAGGTAATTTTCACAGTCCTGAGTTGCAAGTAAATGGCACAAAGTCACACGCCTGACCGTCACACAATTGATAGGACAAAATTCACAATTAAATAGTAAAACTGTTTACTATCGTTTGAATATATTAGAGAAGCTTAAATTATTGAAGTACTTTCTTTTATCACATAAATTCATTATACAGCTTGGGATATTGTTCGTTAGAATTGATAAATGAAGACTTGTAAAATTTTATTCATGCAAAGGATATATTTCTTGGTACCATAAAGCCAGTCAAGTAATAACAAATTTTCGCAGCCTATTTTCTAAATAATCACTAGATCATTATGAATTCTTTTACTGTGAATTAGTTTTGTTTACAAAGTTGTTTATACTTATAATTATTAATGTTCAAGAAAACACAAAATATTACTATGAAATAAGTTTTCACATTGTAAATCAGAGACAAACTATCTCTAACCTGACTTTTTCTGGTACCATCTTCGTGTCCGGGGCTTTTATGTCCTACATTTAAAATGTATTCACTTAATTCTAACAATAAATGGATATATTGGCTTATAAATAAATGATATGGTATGACGAAAACTTTCCGTCAATTGAAAGAACAAAATACGAGGATGTTAACAACTATAAGACACTGTATGTCATTCAACAATGAGTAAAACCCCAGTTAAACATGTTATAAAAAGTGATGTTATAAATGCCCCGGTATGAAAAATGAGAAATCATTTACAAGAGAAAAACAATGGCCTGATTTGTGTTCTAATATAGTTTAAAAAATTTAAAATCGCAACTAGTTAAAATAGCGGTGGTTTTTTTTCTAATCTTAAAAATCCATTTTTCGATTTTGAGACTCTTTAAAGAAGATTTGGGTAAAAAGACTAAACCAGCATGTGAATTTTAGAAAGTCGATTTGACAAGTTTTGACAATTTTAAGGCTACAATAATTTTAAAGAGGTACATTAAAAGGCAATCTCACGTTTTTCTTCTCTTTACTAGTGTGAAATACATACAGGTTATTTTTCGAAATATTTGTCTACTTCGTGTCAATTTTCGCTGTATCTGTATAACCTTTAGATATTGAAAAGAAAAGATGGGAGTAATATGCGAAAACAAGACACAATACAATTTCAATTGAAAGTCATAAATTTCGAAAACATATGCGGCGTGAATCTAAATTTTCAAAAACTATAGAGCTTCATCTTCACATGTGTATCCGGGATCGTTTTCCGTCTTCCTCAAGCAAGTTTAAAAGCAATTCATATTGATGAAGATAACAAATGTTTTCATATATATTAACCTGCAAAATTGCTAAATAAGTTCATGAAAAAGCATTATACGTCTGCTATATACAGCTTTTTATACAGCCATTGTATGAGGGTTCTTTGAATTTGAGACATAAACAAAACATGACTATCCAAAAAAATTGTAATCACATAGCCCGGTAAGCAGAAAGGCAGAATAGATTTTCAAAAATATTTATTATTAGCACTCATGTGGGACGGTCATTTTATATAGACACCAATAGGAGGCGAATTGGAACTTAGACGATTAACTGTGAAAAAAGGCATAGGATAGCAAATTTTCGGTACCAAAATAAGACGTGTGGCATAACCTTAAACAAACCAGAGTTAAGTTCTTTTCTAATAACTTGTCTTTTTTGTATTTTCTTTTATGCACGTTCTGTTACTCTATACTGAGATTCAAAAGGGGGAGGGTTGAGACCTACAAAAGTAAGTTTAACTCGACCACATTTCCATATACATGTACTAGTACCTGTCCAAATTTGGGGACCTTGTAAGTAGTTGTCGTATGTCATATCTTACTTGTTTTCGTTATTTGGAGAATGTTTGTGTTTTAACAGAACTGAAAAACTAGAAGATGTGGTATTATTGTCAATATTAGAAAACAATCCACCAGAGACTAAAAACGAGGATGTAAGCAAACACCACATAGTTTTTTTTTTAAATTCACATTGAACGTACAGACTCTGGGTGATTTAGATTAGATCTTGATATTTTTATAAAGGCATGTCTATTGTTGAGTATTTAAGTTGCCCTGTAAGAGCCTGTCTTTTGGAGAAGGCTATATTTAGCTCTCTAGATGTCTAAGTTATTTATGTGCATGGTTTGGTTGTTATCTCATTTACCAGAAGTTCATGACTTCTGCATTTACTTAAACCCCACATCTACCTTCATTCATAGAAAAGTTTGTCTGATAGAAATGATTACACTGATGTTGAAAGGCAAAATAATATTATTTTTGAAATATGAGAAAACCTGTTGCACATATCAAATAATATGTCAAAGAGAGTGCCCAACTGTTTTGAATTTATTATTATAATTTAATTGTTGAATAAGTATTTTTTATATCATCGGACATTTGAATGTTCTAGATGCACAATTAACATATCGTCGCCAATATTTTAACTTTCAAAATTTTAGTTAAATCTCTCATGCACACTAGACATGCTAGACGGGGCTATAAATGTTCTTGTATAAACATGATCAAACATCCCTGAGTACAGAAGTTGACGGAGTTATACGTTAAGTGTACATTAAACTTTTAGTACTGTCAAATGATATTCGAAATCAGCATGAATGTCGGTCTACATCTTTCATTATTTGAATAGCTGGCAGATGATAAAACAGTGGGTTGTTGTTGTTTAAATTTACACCTTAATATGGTTAAGATAAGAACACAATAAACGATACTTGTACGTATCTTTTCCTTCCAATAAATAAAATATGTATTATACATAATAAGTGTTTACGAGAAAGAAAACAATTAAATGTTACTTTTCCCGAACCCTACAAAACTTTTATAGCAATACACTAATGCTTTGCATTTTGAATTAATTCATCATCCAACTTTTGTATTTCAAATTCACATTGTTTCCTTTGTCATTAAGTGTGTACTGCAAATAAGCTCATTAGCAATTTTCTAATCATACAAAATGTGTTTAAGTTCTATCTATATATTTAAATTATCCGGATAATGTTTAAAATTTCAACAATTTTTAATCAGGACTAAAATTCAATTTAACATTTTCGTCATCATGAATTTATTTCAAACAATAATTGAAAAATGATTAATATTACTATTATTTTTTTTTTAAGTTTTGACGCTATCTTATATCAAACATTTTCCGTCTTTCCCAATATGGTACGTATAGAAATCGGTTTCAGTTCTTTACAATATACGTATACATGTACTGACGTTTGATAACGAAATAATCACCATATTCAAACTTCAAGGGACACCATCAAATGTAAACTTAAAATATTTTTTTTTTTGCACCTTCAGAAAGAAGAATTATACAAAAATAACATGGGACATGGCGAAATAATGTCACTGCAATAATGAATTTTACAGGAATTTTTTACTACCACTCGTCATCATTGAATTTGGTTAAGTTGTGTAGGAAAAACGTATCTTTTCATGGGAAATTTTCAAATCATTAGGGACACCACTTTAAAATAACATAAAATATTTTTTTTTACATCAAAATAAAGATAAATCTAATAGCTTTTCATCTGCCATGGCAATAGTTTATGATTGTACAAATAAAATGTTGACAAATCATTTTAAAGCAACTGTCATGTTTTTCCATATACAACAATGTTAAATTTTATCAGTCCAAAAGTGCTCCCTTGTTGGTCACTGATAACGTTACCCCGCTGAGCTGTCCCTGATTCTTGTGTATGAATGTCCAACTGTACATTTTTGACAAAATTTAGATTAGCGATTGCAATGCATAATATGACACGTATTAAATTAATTTAAAATTAAAAACTGTACAAAAGTAACAAATCGATATTTCTTCCAGACGCGTAAAACATTTTTTAATTTATTTTTTGTCAGTGGACATGGAATTTAAAACGAGTACAAGGTCCGAATTTTTTTGTCTTCAGATTCATGATATTACTTGAAGCCTAACCAAGATAAATTTGCCGTAAAGAATGTTGTCAACAGTTGACCACTTACTCCTGATGCTATCTTAAATATAATTTTCACATCTACATACAGTTTGGCATTACATGTTTTTAATTTTGGCATATTTTTAAAAAATTTTGTGTGAATCGATAGCCATTTATTTGCAATATGAAAAATTGCAATACAACGGCATTAAAGTTATGTGCTTTTGGTCCCTAAGGATGAAGAGTTTTACACAACTTTAGAGCTCTATAAGTCTACGGTTACTAATATTTATGTCGATAACAATTTTTTCTATTAATATTCTTGTACTGGCCGGATAATTGAGTACTTTTTATACTTCAGGTTGGATTGTTAGACATAAAAGTGAAGTAAGTTAAGTTTAGAATAGGAAAATGTGTTGTCGCATCAAAAAAAGGTGCCGACATCTTCCATTTTGTTAGAATATTATACAATGACATTAAAATTCTGTCCTTTTTTATCCCTAAGGATGACTAGTTTTACACAAATTCAGAGTTTTATAAGTCTTAAGTTACTAATATTTATGTCGATCACAATAAAAAGTGACCATATTTCTCATTTTTTTTATAATTCAAGCTTGCACCATTGTACTGGCGGGATGAATTCTCTTTTTGTACCTTAGGATGGATTGTTTGACATAAAAGGGAAGGGATTATTTCGACGATTTTTTTTATATAAAACAGTTTGTCTTATCTGCCGGGATGAACAGGTTTAGTAAAATCGACATTATGCACCGTATATATAAATGTCGATCAAAAAAATCATTTTTAAATGCAGAAAAATATGAATTACGCAAATATTTTGAAATTAGTGTATTGTCTGAAAACAAAATTTCATAGATCATTTTATTTTGTCTGTTGTATTTCAAGTCTTGTCTTGAAGCATTGTTTAGTTTAATCTCCCGTAATGAATATTGTGTTCTTGAAGTTTTGCAGTATTTAATTTTCCAATAATTTCCGAAAATATTTTTTTAGCGATACTTTATTTATTTATCATTTACAACATATGAATAAGCCATTGAAAATGAAGAAAATCAGGAGTAACAAAGTTCATTTAAATCTGATAGAACGTACTTTTAAAAAAAAGTTATGGTTTTATATTCAAACTTTAAAAAAAAAAATTCTAACAAGAAAATAAAAGTGTATTTGTAATTTCCACAAATAGTTAACGGAAGAGTAAAAGTGCACGTACAGGTAAAGATGTAAAATCTGTGGTAAACCCCTTAAGTATCTGTTTGAAATGAAGTTTAAACATTAAGTTCATAATTGTTGAATCATTAGATTAATAAAAGAAGAGCTATTAATTATCGAAAGGGGCTTTTACTATGATAGTTATTTTGATTGCAATATTATGCAACACGACGGGTGCCACATGTGGAGCAGGATCTGCTTACCCTTCCAGAGCACCTGAGATCACCCCTAGTTTTTGGTGGGGTTCGTGTTGCTTAGACTTTAGTTTTCTATGTTGTGTCATCTGTACTATTATTTGTCTGTTTGTCTTTTTATTTTGGCCATGGAGTTGTCAGTTTGTTTTCGATCTATGAGTTTGACTGTCCCTCTGGTATCTTTAGTCCCTTTTTATGGTATTGTTTTCCTGTCAAAAAATCTGTTGTGGTAGTCACTAGTAGTTATATTTCAGTCTGAAACGGTCATTTTGGTCTGATCAAGTCTTAATCGACTGGATTTACCGCTAGAGAAAACGTCAAGACTTTTTCAGACTTTCAGACGCTGTCACGATATACCGTGGTAAGTCGTTCAGTCATGTCAAGATAAACAAGACAGATTATACTTCCGTCCGTTTAAGTCTGTTAAGACGGTATCAGGCGAAATCAGACCAAACTTAAAAAATCCTTTCAAATTTGTCAGACCGTGTTTAGATCCGTTCAGTATGCTAGTGTGATTCTACGAGTTACGCCCCTTTGATTGATGATACATTTTAAATTGAGAAATAGTTGCTTGAATTAAAAGCGTAACTTTCGAATAAATAAATAAAGAAAATCATCTGTTGATTATTTATTTCTGTTGTTGTTTTGTTGAGGACTTAAAAATTATTCGTCTATACATATCGTTGGTTTTTTCAAATTAATGTTAGTTTATTTTAATTATTTATTAATTGTATATCGGCGAATAAAAGTTTACTATTATTTGCTGAAACCTGTATTGAAAGATATAAAATTTATACATGTATATTTACTAAGGATTATAAAAGTAACCCTCAGAAGTTACCGTATTAAAACAGATTTTAGATAGACGGAAATTGCGTGTATTTGAGAAATCGGATTTTTTTGTTTTTTGTTTTGTTTTTGTTTGTATGCAATCGTTACATCGTTATTTACAAAACGTGTATGTTATACACTTAACCCTAACATGGTGTTAACCCGGCAGGTAAAAATGTAGTCGTTATCCCAAATAAAATGTATACGGATATTGAGTTTTGTCTTTGAAAAAGTAACTGCACTGGAAATTTTAAACTTAACGTGTTACTTTCGTGCGGGTTACTTGTAAAACTTGGACAATTTTCTATTTTCTTAGCTTGTATTGTACAATATATTTCTTAACAATGATTTAATTTACATCAAACAGTTGTTCATCTACACGCTACCAAGGCCGCTTAAGTGCATTAAGCTTCTAAAACTGCACTTAGCCCGTGATGAGACAGTGTTAAAATTATAAATAAAATACCACCGGATAGAGCTTTTCATTAAAACAATATTCTTATTTATTTATTTATTTATTTATTTATTTATTTATTTATTTATTTATTTGTTTGTTTGTTTGTTTGTTTGTTTGTTTGTTTATTTATTTATTTATTTATTTATTTATTTATTTTATTTTCTTTCTTTCTTTCTTTCTTTCTTTCTTTCTTTCTTTCTTTCTTTCTTTTCATCTTCGCTAGGCAAGAGTTACGATCCAGTCCTCTCCTCTTCACAGGCTAGAGAGGATGGGGCACTTACTCAACCCCACCAGGTAATATTAACGCACGTATATCGCGAATACAACCTAGTCACAGCAGGGTACCAATGTGATATATGTGTGAATTTATTGTATGCTACACATGTGAAAAGCTCAACGTATGGACAAAACTCTGTAACGCCACGGCCAAGGATTTGTATAGTAATATCTTACTAAACAAGTCCTTGGTAAAGTAAACAGCATTGTCGTGAAAGATTTGAGATAAAAGAAGCATGAAAGTCATTATGAGAACAGGAATTAACAAATATATTATTTTCAAATTTGCAAATCCAATTCACACGGAAATCACCGTCACCATCGTTGACCACTGATTCATCACCAGATTTAACACAGATCACATTCATACGATTTTTAAAATAGAAATATATTCCAAAATATCATACAACTTAGGCACGCATTTGCTTATGAAGCCTTTTCGTTATTTTAAAAACGTATATAAAATTGTGCAATATTAATATTGTATATTTGATACTACTGTTCTGGCATAGATACATCTCTCACTTATCCAAGACGTTTTGAATCTCGCTTCCAATTTACAATTTTACTGATACGGATAACAACACAAGACTTAAGTAAAGACCATAAATTCCCGTGGAAATTTCAAGTGGAAGCCCAGCGGTGTTAATAATAACAGAAAACTTTTCGTTTGTTACAAAACAATCTCGATACATTGGTAAGATAATACTGATTGATTGATTGATTGTTGGTGTTTAACGCCACTTTCAGCACTATTGTGCAATATAGTCACTGTTATTTTACTGGGGGAGGAAGCCAGGATGTCCGGATAGAACAGCAGACCTTCGGTAGGAAAACTTATAATCCTAATCAATTAAGATTGAGTCGAGGGTTCCTGCCAAGTGCAAAATTCGACAGGCTAGTGACACAATAGTACGTCCGACAACTTGATTACTTGGCCAGCGAGGCTGCTATATAATATGGAATGATGACCCTACAACTATTCTTATTTTGTTTTCATTTTAAATTGCCATTTAAGAGTATACAAGTGTAAAATCAAGAGCATTCCTTGATTCAAATAATTGTGTCGGATATATACATGTTTTATTCTACGAGTTTTCCCAATGCAAGTATATATTTTATCAAATTTCATATTTGTTTTTCTCCGTTTAGCATGAATGGAGAATTTAGAAATAAAGTAGGAAAATGTATTATAGCCTAGCTTGGAATTAAAAACAAATGTGTTTTGACTGAAGGACATACCTTCTTGCGCTAAATTTCAAGAAAAGGAATTTGGGCCTATAAAGTTTATAAATACGAAAATGAAGAATTCCTATATCCTAAACAAGACCCTCATAAAATTATACGGATTTAGATACGTTTTATTCTACGGCGTGCCTATTATTCCGGCTAGCCAGATGCGCAAATGTTTAATATCAACTGAAGTGTCATGTGGCGCGGAAAGTGTCACGGATGAGGTGTCGGATTGCAAACGCGCGTATGCTATGGACGTTTTGAGAATTGGAGATCGTGTTTAAAATTTAAAGATGTCCTAAAGAAAACTAGAGAGAACGTGACTACTTTAAAACAAATTTCTATAGAACAGACCCGAGAACAATAGCGTCGGGCTTAAAAACTCTTATTACACAATTACATATTGCAAGTTCATGCATCGCTTCACTTCTGAGCGTCCAGTGTACACAGCCGGTAACTTGTAACTTTCCATGTAAAAACATCTTTTTTGTCTCGCGTGTCTGACAGTGATATACTAGTCATTACTAAACTCTTACGCTTGTTTATTAATGCCATTTCTGATGTAAAGAATGATATTTATGAATATCTAAATAATTCCAAAAAGATTTGATGAAATAAAATCTATTTCCTAAATTTTCAAGGGTAAATTGGGAAAAATGTAAGTATATACTCGTTGTCAATAATTATGGACATTTTGACACATTGATTTAACAAAATGTACGCACTTGTCGATCATTGGTTAATACGCCTAGATAGAAAGTTACGGAACTATAAATAGTCGCAATTTAAAATATATACATGTATATTGAAGATAAGAAAGTAACATCCAGAACCAACCTGATTTAAATACAGGTCGATATCTAACTTGCGTTGGTTCGTCGAAGTTATGGACATAGTAAAATCACATATTTATATTTCAATTAGATTGTTCTCGAACAGTTCAAGGATTAGTATAGTAATCCTTGAACAGTTTAAGAAATTCGTCACCATCACAATTGTTGGCTATAATGTATAATAATGTGAACATGGTTCTAATAGCACCTATTGTCAATTTTCCTGTTCCGACATGCATGTAATATATGCCATTGGACGCACAATGATCCCCAAAAGCCTATTTGATGAAATAAAGATACTTCACTCCGTATAGACTGATAGTAGTTGTATTAACGTCTGATCAGCTAGAGGGTTGATTAATTTATTTAGTTAGCATGTGTGGAATAAACCATTCCCAATATTGCATTTATGCGCAACATATCAAATGAGAGTAATAAGCGAAATACGGTATTTCTTGTATTAGTATAGTTGGTATTAGAGGAAAGAAGACAGCCTATGTGCGGCGTGCAAACTTTTCAGATCACGTGGTGCGATTTCAGCTCCCGCGTTTGGCAATTTTGAATAATGAAAAGATCGATTTGTGCATTTTTTTATCAGATGTACTCTATTGCATTCATAAATACTATAGCGAGTGTTCTCATAGAAAGATATATCGATGATCGAAAATAACTATTACATAAGATTTTTATAATTTTTACTGAAAATTATATCATTAATGTCCCATAGTGACGGGAATTTGTGTTCGATCTCTGTAAAATACAAGTCACTTATTTTTGCTAATACTTCGTTATTTTGCATGTAAAATCAATATATACTAGTAAAAGAATATTTTGTTCATACAACCTTGAACATAACATGTCTCATTAAGTCTATATCCGTAAGTCGATAAAACTTTCTTTTTTTTTTTTTTTTGTACTGACAAATGCAACAATTCCACTTTTGATAACTTCGTATCGAATAACAATTCAAAGAATAAAAAAAAAAAACGAGTATTCGATTTGATTTATGTACATGATGTACACGTCGTACGAAATACCGGTAAGTCCACCGGATTTAGCAGTTAAATAACGGGACAAATATTTATATTCCCAGCAAAAATGACAATTACCAAATTCGTTTATTATGTATAGGAATTTTGTATAATAATTACAACTGTGTATTTCTGCTCATGTTTATAATTTCAAACAACAAATTTTGAGTGTCCAGTTGATGTTCACACCATAGATATAACAGCCATGGCTATTATATCTATGCTCACACCATGACGGGCTAGTAACAAATGACACATATAACTGCGACCATGCATGGAAGTATTATAATGATGGACGACACTCTACACGCAGATTTCTCTTGGTCGCAGCATGGAAGTATACTCTGACTTGACATACTACACATCTATAGAGTCTTTAAACCTACCTCAAACAAAGACAAATTACTTAAAATTATTCTTTTAAAAGAAAATAGCTATGCATGTATATGCCTTGATCTGGGACTATTATACTGAAAAGCCGTGATTCAAAATTTCATGAACTTGTAAATACTTTACTTGTTTCGCTATATTGGTCAGAAATTTGAAGATGAATTACAAAGGCAAAATTTTTTTTTCAAATCTTATAACCAGAATATATGTGTCTGTTATAACTAACAAATAAACGGGACAAGAAACTGGGCAAAATAGTATCCTTTGCCCAGTTTCTTGTCCCGTTTATTTGTTAGTTATAACAGAGACATATTCTGGTTATAAGATTTGAAAAAAACAATTATGCCTTGTAATTCAGATACGATTTTTACTGCAAAACCTTGAAGGTTTATATAAGACATACTATTTTATTTTTCCCTCACAATTTATGACTTTAAAGCACAAGGTTAAAATTTCTAAAACAGGTGAAGATATTTGGTGTTTATCAGTGGCGGATTTACCGGGGCACACGGGGCACATGCTCCTCCCCACCCCACAGCCATGTCACCAAAAAGTTTCTAACATAACATAAAACAGCTTGATTTGACTTCTTAACTGGCCGTTTGTTAACCCCAGCTTCAACATGCGTGATTTATGACCACTTATCGGTGGGTGTGTAAAATTTTAATATTGACAGCTGTGTGTAATGTGTCTTTTTTCTAAAGATTTGATGTAAACTATATACATGTACATGTTGATTGGAAAAGTACGAATATTTTTATTGGTTTTGATACAATATCACAGATTAAGAACGATTAACAGGTGAAATCTTCTGATCAGGAAAGAAACTACTAACCAAAATCTGTGTTTTAAACATAAAAGAAACAATTAAATGTTTAGTGTCAAGAATTTGAGTATCGATATATGGGATATGTCTTCATAACAAAATTCTCACATTACCATTTTTGTGATTTTTCTTTCTTCAAAACTGTCTTTTTAGTGACTTTATTCAACAGCAAACTTTTTTTTCAAAGAATATTTTTTTAAACTGAATGTCGTATTTTCTTTTCACTCCTATTTTCAAAGAAAACCAACAATTTGTTTTAAAAAAACTGCCCCCTTCCTCTTTCCATAAAAAAATGAGTGTCATTGTTTAATATATAATCATTAATAAAACGCATTTTTGTATGTTATAAAACATAATCTGGAACTAATACCGTAACGTTTATCCATTAGTCCAAGCATACAGTAATATATGACAGTATATTTGTCCTGTTTCAATTACCACGTACATACATGTATGAGGCTAGGAATGAGTCACCATTTATGCGGATATGAATGAGGTCACTGATGGGGTTCACAGAAAGAGAATAATGGGACCAATAAATATAAATAACAGAATAAAAGGGGCTTGTTGGTTGCTAAACTTCCAGTGGCAAATATAACATGAATGTTTAGGTCAATTATAATACTGATCAATTGGCAGAAGAATAATTTAAAAGAATAAAAATTATTTTAAGAACTATAGAAACGATGATCTGACACTCCAAACCATTACCACCCACACTCGCATATATACATCTCTAAATAAATATTAAATGTTGGTCTCATTGTGCCCCTCAGACATCAAGGTTCTGGATCCGCCACTGTTTGTTGTTGGTATAGGTTGAAGACACCAAATAAATGCATAATAGAACAATGTTTAAGCACATGCCGGTTTTTCTTTGATTTTGCCGAAAATCGGTGAACCGTAAGACACGTGTCAAATTACATACATTACATACTAGTTACACTGGTTTATTCCTGCTATTCCTACATTTGATAATCTGGTATGTAAAATGTAAGAAATCCATGTAGGAATAGGAGGAATGCTTGTAAAACATAGGATTAAGGCGGATTAGGTTGTAAAAACATGAAGCTAATTAACTTCAGGTAAATTTAAATGAAATATCCTTTTAGTTTTCAATTCATGTGCAATTTTAGTATACTAACAGTATAAAATGTTGCAAATTATTAAAAGAAATCTATATTCTTGTCTTTTTGTACTGTTAAGTTATGTTTGTTTCATCTTATATCACTGAGAAACAATAAATTTTAAAAATCTGTATAGTTGCATTTCTTTGTTTCATCATGTTCAAATACATGAGCAAAACAAAATCAAAATTATAGGACATTAGTCAACGTATAGTGAGGTGACAGAGGTGTAAAAGTCGTCTAAATTTTGAGTTTAATCTCCAAAAAAAAACACACAACTAAAATGGTCTTAATATCAAGACAAATATGTCTACTCAAGGAGGTAGTTTGCAACCCCTTTTACAAAAGTAAAATGAAAACCTGAATCACATGACATTTGCTTAGATTTAATGAATATATTTTTTCTAGCTATTGTCATATGTTAAAATGTTTTATTCTGTATTGTATCATCATCTAATCTATAAAATTTGCAAAGTGTTGAGTGTTTAAAAGTTAAGTAATTTTATTGCAAATTCAGTCACAAACTTTAGAATAGTTTCTTCTTCATAGTATTTGTCATTACTACCTAATACTGTTTTAAGCATATAATACTTCATAAAACTTGTTACTGTTTGGTACAGTGTCTGGCCATTCTTGCAAGGCAAATGCAGTTTGAATGGCCTCTGGGTCTGGCAATATGTGATGGTGTACGAAGTAGGTCAGAGCCATCGATATCAAACCCTCTTTAAAATCTATCCTATAACTCTTACTTCTAGGTTTGAATGAAAATAGAAGTATCAGCGATGGCATGCCTTCTGGGAGTTGTATGGATTGGTCTAAAAAAATAAGAACTCCAAATTAACAACTTGGCTTGTTCTTTTCATTTTGATCAACTTTATACTTTTGTACCATTTACTAAGAACATAGTCAAAATAAATAAAGATCACCGTACAATATAATATCCCCATAAAGATATCTATTAAACTTTAAAATAAAAGTCGCATTACAGTTTATTATTTTATTTTTAAAACATTTTCATTGTTTTTAAAATTTTAACAGAAATACATTTTTGGGGAATTTTCTATTCTATATTCTTTACAATGAATCTTCTTTTTTTTGTTATTTATTTATTTAATTGTAATAATCCTTTCCACATTACCTGTACTTACCTGTATTTCAATCAAGTTTAAATTGCTAAAACAACAAAACACCTTATACCAAAATCTATTGTTCTTTGTTTGTAGGAATAGAAGGAATATGAATTTATAAAATGTAGGAATAGCAGGAAGACACCGTTACACTATTGTCTTAAAAATGAAAATTAAATGATTTGCATACGAAAATAACCCAGACATTAGATTTGTTTACCATAAAAATACTTACGGATTTATCAGTTTCTAAATCTTTTTTTTAATTCAGCTTCTATAGTATATATCGGTTAAATTATGATAACATATAGAAAATTGTTAAGTGTTTTTGTTTTAGTAAAGAAAAATGTTTGTCCCGAGAGAGAAAAAAGCACACCCTATGATTGGTCATTGCTTAAGTGGAGGCTAAAATTTGAAGACCGAAGCCTGACTGCCATAAACAACAGACGACGAACACATGAACAGCAAACAGTGGATACAACATTTGTATGAAAGACGACGACGGGCACAAAATGATTGCACTGAATAATTTCAACTACCACATAACCCTATGAATATATTTACATACTTGAACTCGTCTAATGAATATATTTCTGGACAAAACAAATTCAGTTTGTTTACGGTTCACACAGACAACAGACAACAAGAAGATGGATACAATTGTAGCTTATATTGTTTACTTCATTTTTAGAGCAAACTTTGATTGATTGAGTGTTGAATGCTTAACGTCCACCGGCAAACATTTCATGCATATTCTGGACGATACGTCGTGTCAGAAATAGATTATGAAGTAATAAATATTACAAATGAAAAAAAAAAAATTCTCATCATTTGGTAAAAGATATTTTCTAGGCTATTTAAATGTGCACGAATCATATTTTTTTCTGACAAAATTATATCTTTTGCTCTAAATTAACACATACGATTCTGAAAATATAAGAACATTGTAACGTAAGTCTTGGGAATTATTCGTATAATAAGGCTTTTGAACATTTAAACTCGCTGCATTTGTTTGCACATGTCCTAAGTCAGGAACCTGTTGTTCAGTGATTGTTCTTTGTTGATGTGGTTCATAATTGTTTTTTTTTCGTTTCTCGTTTTCATATCGATTATACCGTTTGTTTTCATGTTTGAACTGGTTTTACACTAGTCATTTTGGGGCTCTTTATAGCTTGCTGTTCGGTGTGAGCCGATGCTCCGTATTGAAGGCCGAACTTTGACTGATAATGGTTTACTTTTACAAATTGTGACTTGGATGGAGAGTTGACTCATTAGCTCTCATACCACAACTTCTTATACATATCTATTTGAGCATAGAATATCATTTTTTTTTATTGTCGACATTTTTATTCCTTTTGTCTTGATAACTCTTTAATAGATAAACATTTTAAAAGCTGACCACATTCTAACTTAATAGTTGATGCACATCAAAGCCACGCACGAAGATAACTTTATCGGAAGAGAAATAAAACAAAACAAAATGATTTGTCCTTTTAATCTTTTCATACAGACATGACAGAACAAAATAGTTTGTTTCTTACTTGTGATTATGATTATACACTAATAGCTTGTATTTAACTTGTTATTATGATTACACTAGGCAGAAATCACAGCAACATCACAGACAAAATGTCACGGACAAACAGTCATAATTCACTTTTAAGATTATTTTCAACTATTTAAAAAGAAATAAATGCAGTTATATACAAAAAATAATGACGAGAGAGAGAGAGAGAGAGAGAGAGAGAGAGAGAGAGAGAGAGAGAGAGAGAGAGAGAGAGAGAGAGAGAGAGAGAGAGAGGAAAAATACGCATTTTCACCTTAAGTGTCGATTCTCAATATTCTGTCCGCTGGACAACGTCTAATATGTTATTGAGCAAGCAAATCGGTGTATGTCATTTAATCTGTATGGTTCTTATATGTTCTTATGTTGTTTTAATTGTTCGATTGCTGTCATATTGACGTGTAACCCACATCTCCAACAGTTAGAGTTCCGTTTGATAACTTTTAAATTATAACTGTAAGGGTTATCGAGGGTTATCGAGTTAATTTCCTCAAGCCGTGAATATACTCAGTGGAAGATATAGATATAAATATAAATGTTGTCTATTTTAATATAACAAGACCACAATAGCAACAACATCCTTTTAATGTAGAATTCATTATAAAAACTATGCAGACAATGTTCAATTCAAGCATCATCGCACATAGGTTTGATTTATAAGACAGTATTGGATAAAAGTGATACATTGCAACGCCTACATTAGTCTGATATCCAATCAATGCCTCCAGAAACTTGTCAATAAAACAATGACTGCAAAAATTGACAAGTTAGAGATTTGATTGTGTATTCGATATTTGAAAAAAGTAAGATAGTTTCTATTCGTTCAACATTTAATTGCGAAGAACGTGTCGTAACAACCCTCCCCTTTTCCTGTTTTCACCTTCTTATTTTAACACTTTCTTTTAAACGGAGAAATATAAAATATAATCGTACTGCAAGAATTCTATGTAGCAATGTGTGATTCACGGAATTGTCATATTTTCAAGATTTGACAGACCTCTGAAAGAATTTAGATCATACAATTTTCAACTACCATGTGCAAATAAACAAAAAACAAAAAACAAAAAACACCAAATTATATTTGCAAATTGGAAAAGATAAAGAATAGTTTTATATCCGTACTAAAAATATTCCGCAAATATTTGAATAAAACAAAAATATGTTTCTCTCTGCCTGAATGCAATCGAAGACAAATTTTCATTTTATTCTTTATTTATAATTTACAAAAGAGGAAAAAATGATCAAATTATTAAAAGACACAGACTAAGGTTAATATTACCATTCAGGTAAATGAGTTTTCCATAAAGTAACTAATCCTTAATTCACAGCCGTCAATGTACTTGCAAAACTCTGGATTCATTTTTGGTATTTACCTGATAGATCGATCATAAAAAAACAGATCAATCAAGAACTTCGATGGCAAAAACTAAACAATAAATGTGGGTAGCAAATTGAAGAAGGAAATTTTGTTGAAAGAAAATAAAAATATATTCACATCTTTTTAAGTAAAACACACGCATATAGAGTTACGTAGATGCAACAGAATAATTATATTAATAGTAATGTATGACTTTTTCAAAGATTAAAGGATTATAATTCGAACACGATACTCGCACAATGTACACAATTTAAAACAGGTTTATTATTTTTCTAAAAATTGCATTCCGAAGTGCACATGCTTGGCAGAGATAGTTGAATGTTCAGCGAACAATGTTACATGGTATGCGAATGATATCAATCGAAAGAAAAGAGAAAGATTTAAGTTTTGAAATCAGAGCATTCCTTAAATTAAACATTTGAAACAGTTTTTTAAGCACCAGCATGCATATTTTGATTATATAAATATAAAATTGAGAATGACTGATGTACTTTTATTCTATCTAACAATTAGCATTGGTAGTCTCGGCAGCTCCCCTGAGTGCTGGAGGTCATTTCTAATGGACAGCGGACAAACAGTCACAGGACAGAAAGTAACAAATTTTATAGGACAAAGAGTCACAAATAATTTGTTGACAATTGATTGAATATATAAGAGAAAGTCTTGAAATAATTACGTTTTATTACACATTTTCTTTTTACAGTTTGGGAAATTGTTCATTAGCCTTGATAAATGAAGATTTATTAAATTTTAATTATTACATGTATTAAAAGGATATATTTTTGAAGCACCACAGAGCCGTTTAGGTACCAAGCTTACATTTTACATCAGAAAACAAAATAATATATAATAGTAATTTTACCTTTCAAGAACAACTGGAATAGTTACAAAAAAATATTTGTTCCTGCATATATATACTGTTGGTGATTGAAATGAGGAAGCAACACTTCAAAACGACTCTACAATTTGTGATAAATTTCCTGTTTAAATCAATAAACTTTGTTTACGAAAATAATGACACATCATACATATCTAGTTTTAAAAATTCTCCTTGAAAGCAAATTTTGTAAGTATTTTCTCTTAAATTGAATTGAATGTAATGATGTTCAATGCTTTGGATTACTGATTCAATAATAAGAAAATCATTTTAAAACTTATTTCAATTATTGTATATGTTAACATATACATATCACTGTATTCACTTCACATAACATTGTTAAGACAAGTTATCTTTTCAATACTGACCATGCTGGTCACTTATTATAATTGAAATTTACATGTATAATTGATAGAAGGAAAGGTACTAGTCGTTGAAAAGTTCCATTTCCCCGTAACAATATCTTCAAAAGTACAATAGCAGAAAAAACGAACTCCAAGGAAAATTCAAAACGGAAAGTCCCTTATCAAATGGCAAAATCAAAAGCTCAAACACATAAAAACGAATGGAAAACAACTCTCATATTCTTGGTACAGGCATTTCCTCAAGTATAAAATGGTGGATTAAACCTGGTTTTATAGCTAGCTAAACCTCTAACTTGTATGACAGTCGCATAGAATTCCATTATATTGACAACAATGTGTGAGCAAAAGAAACATAAGTTATAGGTAAAATTGTCATAAATTGGAATACAGCATACAACATTGTGTTATAAACTTAATCACTATAAAAACAAAAAACTGTTTCAACAAAGAAAAACAAAATGGCATATAGACACTCTATAGACAATTGCACGGTACATAAGCAAAAATGAAGGACAAGAATACAAAAAATGACCATTGCACAATAACACAATGGCGGGATGTATAAATACCGAGCTATGCCAAAAGTATATTACTAAAAATGGACTAAACATTAAAGGTTAAAAATATACAAAGACAGATAAAGACACTATAACAAGTAGTTAAGATGATAAACAACGTCAGTACCTAAATTCTGTACTTCAAGACCATCATGTATTATTTGTGAAGTTAATACGGAATATTTATCAACAAGGTCTTGGTATCTTTCGATGAAGTGTTTTAGAAAAAGGATGAGACATTCTTTGACATAACCCTGGTTCATCAACTTTCTGCTTTCTGCTCAGACAAAGTGTGAGTAGCAACTGCAAGCTGTGAATACCGAATGAGTTGGGAAATTTTATCCAATATGCATGTGAAGCTGGTATATTGCTGCTAAGGTGAAAGGGGCCGGGGGATTTATAATTTAAAATTAAAATCGTCTCGTTTGTCTTAGATTCTGGTACTAAGATGACCGCTTATTTCAACTTCGAGGTATAAGTCTAAAAATGAGGAGGAAGAAGCCGTGTCTGTTGTTTCTTTAATTTCTAATTCTGGAGGATATATTAATGGAACCCATTCAGAAAAGTTTGGATTGTTTATGGAAAGAACATCATCAATATATCTGAATGTGACATTAAATGATCTGGCTTCTTTGATCTTCTTGTTTTTGACAAGTGTCTGAAGCAGATCTGACTCTTATGAAAATAAGAAGAGTTCGACAGGAGAGGCGCACAATTGGTTTCCATAGTAATGCCGACAAATTGTTGAAAAGTCTACCTCAAATTCAACAAATATGTTATCAATAAGAAACACCAGCATATTGATCACTTGTTCCTCTGTGTAACATGTTTTACCTTTTGTTCACTATTAACAACCTATGCTGTACGGTATCTCAAAGCAATATACTTGTAGCGTATGCTTCCATTTTATATTAAAAAGCATTGTGGATTATATCTTTTAGGCGATGTTTCAATTTCACCTAGGGAATGATGGTATATAGGGTTGAAAATCAAAAGTTTTAATAAAATTAATTTCAGAGAAAGATCGAGATTTAAAATGATCAAGAAGTTCTTTAGAGTTTTTTAGAAACCAAATATGTTTAATACCACTACGCGAGTAAACAGTTTCACAGTATTTCTGATGTACATACTATGTAAATTGATATAGTTTTTACCCTCGTACCAGACCATACGTTTACAAAAATGACATTTTAAACATGCAAGAAGTAAACATTAGATGAATATGTACACATCCTATTAAATATCCGATCAGATTTAATAATTGCTCACGTTTTTATAAGTATTTTAGTTAAACGTTTCGAGGTTAGATTTAAATATAAACGAGATTGTAATAATTGTATTGTTAGGGTGAATTAGCTAATTTTGTTAGTTAATAGTTCGAGACCTCATAGCGCAAGTAAAACTCAAGAATAGAACCCTCTTGCTGGCCATTTGAAATCATTGTTCCCAAATGGTTCTTTTGCTTTTCAATATTTTACTACTGTCATGTCTTGTCATATATATCCAATCATTCCACTGCCTTTCAAAATGATTTTTAAAACCTTAAGGATGTTCGCTACTCTATTTTTAAAAGACTGTTATAAATTAAAAGTATATGAATAAAGGAACTAGAAAAGCAGAAAAAATGAAGGGTCCGTGTGCTTGTTTTCAAGATATAAGCCATTGAATATTTGGCGGGAAATAATTATCTCTAGATTTTTCATACATTTATCATTAGCACCTTTTTTATTTCAAAAACTATGAAAAATTAACAAGAATTTTATAAAATTTTCAAATATGGCTTTTAAACTATATGGAATAAAAATATGAAAAGAAAAGTAGGGATAAGCGGGCAAAATTTTTAATGACACTACATGGATAAAACCAGAGGTTCCGAATATCTGGCAAAATTCAAAACAAGAGGAGCGAACATCCTTAAGTTATGGATGATTAAAAACCACAAAGGAAGTTAAAGATTAATCCATCAAAACACTATCTTTAGTTATGTAAAATATGATATTAGTAGGTATCTATTTCAGTATATTAAGTAAAGAAAGAATTCAGACAACATGAGCGACTTCGCATTTATCTAACCAAATAAAAGCTGTTTGTTGACAGGGTCATCTCCTCTTGTTAAGCATCAATCACCGTCATGCAGTAATAACTATGGTTGATGTAGTCGGTTTAATGGTTTAGTATTTTGGTAATTCTGTTATCTTTTCGTTTATCGTTCGTTAACTTTTTCTCGAATTCTTTGTTGATTTGTGGAAAACGTATAACGTTTCTGACAATATTTGTCACTGCTAGGTACTTTAATGATATTTAATAAAACTGAACCCATCAAGTAAAACAAAATATTTCTCAAATAAAAGTATTGTACATATGAAAATATATGCTGATAGATGTTTAACTTTTAGATCTAAATGTAAATTTCTACATGTTGGTGGTATCATATAAGGTGCTTCTTTTTTTAATTTCGTGGTCCTAATAATGGCTCAAATAACTGTATCTGCTTCAAACGTCTGGTTAATTCGACAAAACAGAAAGTGAATGGTCATATATACTGAAGCCTGTTTAGTTCCTTTAATTCACGAATATTAATTTTATTTACATTTCAGGCAATAAAGGTATCTGAACAATGGCTTCAAACCATCATTTGTCTTCGCAACATTAGACTAACTTATAATGATATCGAACTTGGTAGTACGATACCATGGACGGATGCCTGCATTGTGTTAATTTATGGGTACATAGAAATACCCCTAAGATATGCTTCCAATAGGATTTAGATTTGCTAACTGCATAAGTGTGTATCCAAGGTATATTGAAAAAAGTCAAAATATAAAGAACTTTGAACACGGAGAGGAGAAACTATGTAGTGACTGTCCTAGCTTTCATTCGACATGATACATTATAAATTGCAGTGTTTTCTTATTTGTTTCTAAAACAATCTCAAGTGTTGAAAAATATTACACACATGTTCAAGCTTGTTTTAAGTAAACTGGATACAGTTGTACATTTTCTATTTGTCTTTCATTTTTTCATGTCTTTAAATCCATACAGACAGACAGAGACAAACGAAACATACATGACATCTGCCCTTTTAAAAATATTCAATGATGAATAAAAACTTAAAGTATAAAATTCAATCCACAATCCTAAAAAAACGCAGACAACGAAATATTAACCGACTTCAACATCGACTATGCACTGAGTGTTCTGGAAGGGTCTGCAGTATAGTAGCTTTTTCTACGATTAACTTTACTTCTGTATTACTGTGATTGAAACACGTTGGATAGAAATACAAGATCATAATGAATTACAATATAGAAATAAAGAGATGTGGTATGATTGCCAATGAGACAACTATCCACCAAAGTTCAAATAAAGTGGAAGTAAGCAATTAAAGGCAACCGTACGTCCTTCAACAATAAAAAAACCCATACCGTATAGTCGGCTATAAAAGGCCCCGACATTCAATTGAAAAAAAAAAATTAACGGTCTAATTTATAACAAACAATTTTACGAAACACAAATATGACAGACTTGAACCAACGGCAACCACTGAACTACAGGCTCTTGACTTGAAACTGGCACATAAAGAATGTTGCGGGGTTAAACATGTTTGTGAGTGCTCACCCCTTTCCCCTAATCTGTGACATTGGTATAACAGCACAACATAAGAACAAGCTATAAAATCAGTTGAAAAAGGCTTAACTCATCAAATCGATACAAAGACAAACATTAAACAAAAACACAGACAGGACATGGCAGGGTATATATCCATCCCACTCCCGAAATACAACAATAAAAGAAAACAAACACTAAGGACAGATCTGAGAGTACTCGCAGTTACTGATAGCTGATTCTAATCCAATAACAACTAATAAAAAAAAATCATGTATTTAAGACTAAAATGTCAATCAGTACACATCCAACATCCAATGGATTTAGTGTAAAGACATCATTAAAAGCCAGAGAAAAACATGACCTTGTGCAATGCCAAAATATAAGTATCGACAAATAGTAGTACCGTGAAGGTACATAGATGTAATATTTAGTATGGTTTTTATTTACTGATAACAAAGTCAATATTTATACCAATAAAAACAATATCAAAGATTTAATTACAGTGTTGAATAGGTAACCTTTTAGAATAAGCTTATTTAAAGGATTGATCAGTTTACCCGGATCGCACATAAATTTCCAGGCTCGCTTAACTACATCAACGTAAAATCTAGGATGTGCTGTTCCGTTTGAAATAAGTTTTCAACAGGTACAGCCAAACTTGCAAACCAAATCTTTGTATCTATGGAAGAATTTAGTAAAGGTTTTAAGTAATTTGTGGTAACGAAATCCCTGACTTAATAATTATAATTTACCAGTAATACACAGATTTCGCTCATTGAAATCCAAAACGTCACTACAGACACGGGCATAACGAGCGAGTTGGGATAAATAAACACCGTAAGATGGTGCCAGAGGAACATCACCGTCCAAAAGGAAAATTAACAACAGGAAAGAAAAATCATCCCTTTGTCGTAAATATTTGGGTAGAGTTTCTAGGTAAAACTGAAATGTGTAAATCTAGAGTAAATTTCAGCAGTATATATATATATATATATAGAGAGAGAGAGAGAGAGAGAGAGAGAGAGAGAGAGAGAGAGAGAGATTCTTGATTATTTAACGAAAAATATCATCAAGATAACGGTAACTATTGTTGAATTTATCAATTAAATGGAATTTAGATGGGTCTTTACTGAGTTTGGCCATAAACTGTGATTCATAACAGAACAGGAACATGTCTTCTATTAAAGGGGCACAATTGGTACCCAAAGGAATACCTACAATCTGTCGATAAACTTTATTACCGAAACGTACATAACTGTTGTCAAGGCGAAAATTTACGGATAATGTATCGTATCAAACCATCTGAAATTTCAATGTTAAATTCAATCGCTACATTTATATTCTCTAATCAAAATGAACCCATTATATAACATGCGGAAGTATAGAATGTGTGCTAGTAATCATAGTCTCTGTTCATTAGATATACGTTCTTGCATACAAGTAGAAAAGTTCCTGCCTACCTGATGTATTGAGCTTGTGAAATCCTTTGGCATCATGATTTGAACCTATGGTGGCTTATTAAAACTTTTGTCAAATCTCGTTAATTGAATATGAAGAGTCTAATAAGGGTAACAAGTAAAACTAAGTGAATGGAATGCACTCAAAAGGAGCGAGACCGTGTGCGCCGACAGTGTAAGTGTCTCTGCATGCATCCCCAGCCATGCAAATTTACACTCAGTCAAAATGTCATTATTGAGAATAGGATACATTTGTGAAATAAAAGATGTCGGTAGGAAGATGAGACACCGACACATCGTATCGGTTAACCAAGTCGTGAATTGACAGCAAAACTTCTTCCTCATAACTCTGTTAACGTTGGATCAGTTTTATGTAAGGATGACATACCTTAATAGAGTCCGTATGGTGTGCACATGCACGAACGTAACGCATTAACGTAAACGCCATACGATAAAATGATTCTGCTGAAAATGGAAAGTTGTCAATTGAAAAGTGAAATCATCACGTTTGTCATAGATTGTAGTTTGATGTCGTCCATCTGTGTTAATATGGAGAACAAGATCAAGATATGAAGCAAACCTTAAAATGAAGCAAGTTCACCATGATATTTGAGATGTAAGCACGATTTTTAGATTGGGCTATTGGGTGACATATCACATCAATATATGTTGTTAATAATAAAAAATCCAGCATTCTGATCATATTTTTCCGGTGTATTTGTTTTGGGAATCAGTAGGGTTCTTTGCAAAGTTAGGTTTTTCATTATCTAAAACAAAAACATGGTATCTTTTGTAGTAAAAGCTCTATGCAATAATATGAAGTGGTCGATCTTCCTATTCGGAATGGGGACTTTTAGTGTCAACTGTATGAACAATTAAAGATTTTGGTATTACTGCACAATTGTAAAGATTGTCATTGAAGATTTTAAAGTAGACCTTAAACATTTTTGTATAGAGTCTTGACTTCGTTTCTATATTCCAATATCGGTGGTAAGATAGTTTTGGTTACTATTATCTATTTATTGAAACGTTCATGACATTTTTGTCGTGATAAACAATATGGTATACACTCACATCATGTAACGTTTTAAAAATCGAAAAGATGAAGTTTGAGAAATTATATATAACCGTTGGAAGACAGACGCTTTGACAAAATTCATTTTTTTAATTTTGCGCACTCAACCACTAATTCCCATGTACATCACTTCTACATGGCAAATGTATTTGAACATATGTCTTGCGCTAAACGCCGTTTGTAGTGTGAGGAGATCTATGCATAAATCAAAATCAAAATAACAGTAATCGATTATCAATAAAAGTAAAATAACAAAATACCGAACTCCAAGAGAAATTCAAAACGGAAAGTCCTTTATAAAATGGCAAAAGCTATCATAATACTGTGAACCAACTTATTTTCGCGGATACTTTATTTTGTGTTTGATCCTTTCTAGTCCATTTCGCAGCGATATGATTTCGCAATTTTTCAAATTCACTTGATATTGTTTATTGAAGAAAGATCCAAATTTTACATATTCACGACGATTTATTTTCACGTTATTATTATTTTTTTTTAATGTTTAAGTTTAAAGTGATCAAATAAACGGGCATTAGTAATGCAACTCACTCATAAAGGTTTTTGTTAAAAGTAAGAACGTATAACTTCTTAAGATGAAGGTTTTGTTCCATCCTTAATCATTTATCCAACAGATTTCTACATTATAAATATTATATACCCTACCTCAACTATTTTCCATGTGTAACATGCACCGGAATTTTTTAGAAATAACAAAGAATATATTTTTTTTTATCATATATCTGACAAAATACTGGCTTGATTAAGACTGTATGTTAAACCTACGCATGTTCATGTTCAAACAAACTATCTACTGTCTGATAAGATTAGCAATGACAAAATATGATAATCAGCTGATTATTTCCTGGGATCATCAGTGGAGATAAACAGGGTACATCGAATGATGTTTGGGAAAATGACAAGAACTGTAACAAGCTAGATTTGGGATATAATATTTTTCTGTTGATAAAGAACAATTGAAAACCTTTAGATGCATTTCCGTAACGATAACAGTATCAATTTGTCAAAAGTTACCTTAAGATTAAACTCATAATCAAAGGAAAATGTATATTCTTTTTTTCGTGTAACATACATGCACTAGTACACATTCTTTATTTAGGGGCCAGTTGAGGCCCACCTCCGGGTGCGGGATTTTCTAGCTGCGTTGAAGACCCATTGGTGGCCTTCGGCTGTTATCCCTCTTTGGTCGGGTTGTTGTCTCTTTGAAATATTCCCATTTCCATTCTCAATGTTATGTCAACTTTTAAATATTTTGTAAGGAAAAATGTCTTACTACAATTTTTAATTAATCGAAATATTTCAAAAGGATATATTTTCATACATCTGATATCCGGCAACATAATATACGTTACGTTTCTATAAATCAACATACATTATTTACAAATAATTTAGCTGCAGTTGCATAAGACTATCATTCCTCGTAAAATATTGGGTCAAACTAGCCTTTTGCTAGTTTTTTCAGATATTTACACTAGTTGTTCAAGTATTACCAAGTTGAAAATAACCTCTGTATTAAAAAAAAAAAAAAAAAAAAACTTATGCAGGTGCATTGGCAAATCTGTTTCTTGATAAGATCTACTGTGGCAGTTAAGTATACAAGGAAAAATATAAACCTTTTACCTGTTTAAGGTACCTTGTTGAAAGTTTGGTTCATTTGCATGTTTTTGGAATTCAGTATGGCGTCCATTTCGCTGTACTAGTATACATTATTGTTCCGTGGCCGGCTGAATTCAGCCTGAGGGTGGGAGACTTTCTCATGTAGTTGAAACCCATTGGTGGCCTTGGGCTGTTTTCTGCTCTTAGGTCTGGTTGTTGTCTCTTTGACACATTCCCGTTTCCATTCCTTAATATCGTTATATTTAATCTAATGTATGTTGTCTATCCGACTCTCCCAAAATATTTTGATTCTGCTAATACAACTTTGTATTCACTCTGTAACGACAAAGCACTAGTCAGAGGAACAAACATTTAATTTAATTTAATTTATTAAGAAATGAAACCACAAATTCGCTTTCAAAATTGTTACTGTTTTATTTGCGAAATATATAAATCAGTGTTCTCTCAATTGAATTCATAAACAAAAATAATCCTAATTGCATGTTCACCTATTGTTAAAATAGAGAAATATTTATCATATCTGTTTAGCTGTATTTAGGTATTAGGACTTCAGACTTACCAAACTTTAGGAGTTAAAAGTTTTAACCTAAATGAAATAAAAACAATATAAAAAGTAATGACTATCATCATTCACTGTTTTTTTTTTTTAATTTTGAAAAATAAAATTATTTTGTTCTTTCGTGTATTGATTTTTCTGTAAAGCGACACTGACTCTTGCATTTCGTTTTGTTTATATGTCGGAAAAATATAAGATTGAACAAATTTTAAAGACAGGAAGTTTACAACATAGGAAGATATTGATTTGCTTAACGTTTCTTTTGTGCTGTTAAAATTGGAATTAATCGTCAATGAACGTAGTAAAAAAAATTTAGCAAAGACGTGATGGTTTTGTCTTGACGGCATGGCGATCTTATTATTATTCATATTTAAGTTTCAGGAATGCATTTATTTATTTGTTTATATATTATATTAATCATTAAAATTTTCATTTATCAACCTAATGTGTATACATCAGTTTAATCAAGGGATCTATTCTGATTTATTTTACCTTTTTATTAATTTATGGTAATTTAATTTTAAATTTCACATTACTAATCAATACATTTAAAATACTGTAAATTTCTATATCTTACATTATTTTCCGTCTAATCTACTGTGCCGGATACAAATAATATTTACCAGATGCATTATAATTTATTGGAATACACAATAATTGTAAAATATTTTGATGAATGGTAAATAACAGATGCATATTGGCCCACAATACGCTCACAACCCATATTGACTTATCATAAAACATGAGATATCCTCTAAAATAGATGGTAACATCATAAATGTAGAAAAGAGAAGATAATTGCCATCGATAAACATAATCCAAATATAAATGATCTAATATATTCCGTAGTTAAAACTTTGTGGCGGCCAGAAACATACAAAAGAGATCCCAAAAGAAAAAATTGTTTTATTATAATCGTTTTCACTTTTATTTATTATTTTGTTAGTAATATTTTCATTGACGATTTTTGTCTTCAACATCGAGTTATTTTAATTTAAGTTTACTATGAAATAAAAAGCAAACTCCAAAACGAAAACAAAATTTAGTTTTCTAAATAAAATGCGGCCAATAGTCTGGTAATAAGATGAGGGTTATAGGAATGTTGAAGCTGCTTTTTGGCTTATGTTTTGTTTTTGATTGTGTCCCTTTTCCTTTTATTCCTTTTTTACTGGGTTCATGGACCGAATAAAATGATTCGACTAGTTTAAAGATGTTTTATTTACATATTACATAAATAAATAACCCTGAAAGTACACAAATAAAAACACATAAATATATAGACTGCACGATGTACAACAAGATATAACTCTACCTCGTTTAACGAAAAGTACATATCAAAATATGATTGATTGGCTGGTGATTGATTTACGCCGTCTTAGCACTCAATTATATGAACACGAGGTGAACCGGTTGTTTTTAATCTGAATGTCACTAATACAAATAAAGTATATATTTTAACTCTATCAATCCGCTTAAACTCAAGCATATACCAAGTCATGATTAAATGCTACATTCAGTCTAATAATATTACGCTAATCAAAAATCGATTTATGAATGAAACATTTTTGTTACTTTATGCATGTGACGTAAATCATTTGTTCAAACGCTCCATTTTTTTTTTTGCAGTTTTAGAGAGTTATTTTCTATTTTTTTATTTTTATTCATCCGAACGTTTTGCCCTCTGGATATTTCCATATGCACTTCCTTAAAAAGTGTTCGATAATAGAAATACTTCTGAAGGGCGTAACGTAATACTGAATGAAGATGAAAACTTACTTAATAGGTTGAATTTTAAGATGGGATCGTCCGGATGGGAGAAATGACAACGTTACGGTAGTAAATCTATTGCATATTAACAAATAGTTTTATTTATGAGTCGTAATTCAATCGCGTTAAATACAAGATTGTGTTCTCTAAATTTCAGCACTAATTTACGCAGTCATCGATGCACAGTACACCTAAGATTCTATTTGAATTATAATTGAGAGATCTTTCATTAAAACTTTATTTTTCGCCGCATTTTCTGACTGATAGTTTCCAGGCGGGTAAAACGAATACTATCTATTGAGTGGCATTTCTCTTCTGTTTATGATCTAAAAATATTAAATGTGTTAACTCAGTTAAAATATTTTCTAATATTGAACACATAAACATAATTCAATAGTGAAATAAAAAAAAAAAAAAAAAAACTCACTTTAAGATTTATTTCTTAAATTTTAACATAGGGATATTATATCTTAAAGATTTGGTATTTTGATTGCGTACAACAAAAACGTGTTTTGGATTTAAATACATTTAAACAGAAGGAACAGTCGGTGGGTGTATGTGATACAACAATAATGCTAATACTTAAAGCGATACTTGCTTGTTTCTACAACAGTATTGTTTTGCAAACTGAAATGGTCAAAATGGCGTGTTCGGTTTTTTTTAATTGGTCTGATTTTAAACATTTTCCTACAGAACTGAGGAAAGACTTTAATGCGTATTGTATTATATAAAATGAGGCTACTGTTAAATATTGAGCATACTTTATATTCAATTTTCGACAGAAATATGTAATATAATCGATTCCATTGACTGTGTTTGTAATATATCCAGTAGCAAATATTTTAGTTTCATCGGCAATGTACTCGACGAGTTTAATCTTGAAATGAGTTAATGAAAATATAAAGAAGTTTTTCACTGAATATAAAGAAACACAGGACTGAATCCAGAAACTTCATATCTGATGAAAAGGAAGAATAAACATGCTTTCAGTTTGCACTGAATGCCATTTAAGATTTATATAAAATGTGCTTATCCAATGACTAATGAAGTAAATCTTGATAAACAGTATTCAAGACCTTTTCATAGTGTATATACTAATGTGAAGAGAGTAGACTGTCAGCTTGTTCTTGATATTTGTTTGTGTAAATGGCATAGTGTGGTCGATTTCTCGGAACAAAAGAATAATTGATATTATGACCACCGAATTTTACTGTTGGTTCAAAAGTATCAAAATTTACCTATATGTCCTAGTAAATCGCTGTTTTAATTCCTCATTCTTTTGCTATAATTGTGAAAATACCAACAATATAAGCGTTTTCATTTTCTTGAATTATTCGCAATTTCAAAACAGGTCGAGTGTTGCTTTAAATTAAAAAATGAAATAACAAGTTCAAGATTCGTTGACTTGTTTTATAACAGTTTTATACAAATTTAGCAAACCAGAAGTTGTTTCTTCTATTTTTTGTGTTATTAAAAAAATAGGATTATAGGATAAACCGAAAATACTATACAGTACAACAATCAACCTCCCAATCCTCCTCAAAAGATATGCAGACGTACACGTAGATACTTATAAAAACATGCACATCACATCATCTAGATTGACACGGAATAGGCACATAATGTGGTGGGAGTTTAAAAAAAGGTTACGTTTCAACAAACGTCCTCCTTTGGATTTTCATATTACAAGGAAATTACTGAACCAATGGATCTAAATAGGAGCTTTTAATCAAACGTTGGGATCGCTCCTGGAACGCAATAAGAGAAAGGCTGACAATTGTGCATTATTATCTGTGTCACAGATATCAAAAGATATGTTTCAAATGTCATAGCAATAATTCCTTCCTCTTTTCTATACGTAACTTATTCACATGAAATTAGCAACACCATTGATGCAATTAGTTGACAAGGATATATGGGTTTATATCAGCAATGTCTTGAACAACTCGAAAATCAGTGGCAATCAATTATTTTGAAATGAGTTATGCCCCTTGGAAATATTGATTTTATGGAAAATTGTATTTTTAGCGCTCTCATGTGTACAATTCTTGCTTAAATTTCATGAAATTTATTTCATAGGTTTTATCAGCAAAGTCTTTGCAAATTTCAAAAATAAGTGCTGATCAAATATTTTTAAACGAGTTGTGGCCCTTGGGAATATCAATTATAACGGAAACTGAAGCCTTCATTTCTCTAAGAAAGTTATAAAAGATTTGAAGAACAAAAAGTGTTTTTAGTTATTGGCTATGTACCTTGGATAGATAAAATATGTGCAATGCACAATGTTCTTTTATAATGAATTCATTAACACGACTTTCAATATATTGCATTGCAATCTGATATTTTAAATCACTGCTTACTATAACTTTTGAAATTGCAAGAAAGAAGTATAAAATTAGAAAGGAACATCATATCGGGATCTTGTATGCTAATCAGTGTTCTCCCTACAACTTTGAAATAGCTTCCAAGTTAAAAGGGAAGTATTAAATCTCATGTTTTTTTTCTAGAAATTATAGTATCACATCCATAATACAATCTAAAAAGAATTATGTTTTTAGATAGCATGACATCCTAGCAATATAATATATCCACATTACCAAGATGCTAAAAGGCCAAACGCAGAACTCTGTGCTTGGCTCAAACTCATGAGGTCATGAGGTCATGAGTTTGGTTCCCAGCAGTTCAAACCAAAGACTTGAAAATTGAAATCTGCTTTGTCTATGCTAAGAATAAGAGCAGATTAGGCAACTGTGAGTAAGAATAATCTTTGTGGGTAGGGTGGCTTGTTTTCCTATTGTCTGTAACCTTTTGTATCTTGCCTGATGGGCTTTTTAAAATTTTGCATTTGAAAATAGGAGACAGACGAGAAACAAATGTTTTAAAACATGCAAATGTTGATTATTCATAAATATAAAAGAGAGGCGTAGATAACAATTAAGTCAAACACAAACTGACAATTCCATCGAAAATAAAGAAATAAGACGAAAAGACAAACAACAATGCAACAAATAAAACTGTTAAGACTGAGTAACGCGAATCTAGAAATTGACAATGAGGGTCAGTTGAAAACAAAACTTTACGACAAAAGAGATGATTTCAGCTTCCCAATTGTGAACTTTTCATTTCTATGTAGCAACATTCCAGCAGCGCCTGCATACGGAGTGTATATCTCCCAGTTGATACGATATTCCAGGGCTTGTATTTCCTATCATGATTTCCTTGATAGAGGGTTGCTGCTCACAAGGAAGCTATTAAACCAAGAGTTCAAAGTGGTGAAGTTGAAGTCATCCCTTCGTAAGTTTTACGGACGCCATCACGAGTTGGTTGACCGTTATGGAATATCCGTTTCACAGATGATAACGGATATGTTCCTAATGTCGTAACTACCATCCTTACCCTTTTCCCGAATGTGACCTATCGATTTAGACTTATTATCGGGTTTGTAATAAAATGAGCAACACGACGGGTGCCACATACGGAGCAGGATCTGCTTACCCTTCCGGAGCATCTGAAATCACCCCTAGTTTTTCGTGGGGTTCGTGTTGCTCAATCTTTAGTTTTTTCTGTTGTCTTTTGTGTACTATTGTTTGTCTATTGGTCTTTTCCTTTTTTAGCCATGGCGTTGTCTGTTTATTTTCGACAAATGAGTTTGAATGTCCCTCTGGTATCTTTCGCCCTCTTCTTCTACAAAAAAACCGGGTGATCTGAGGTGCTCCTAACTGAGTATATTCATGTACTTTAGGAGTAAGTTAAATCTGAAAGTGCATGTCAGCTAGCTAGGTAAAAATACTAAATTAATTCTGCTATATCAATCTACAGTGAAATTTCATCAACACGGTAGACTTAATATTTATCTTAGAAGTTGTAAAATTATGGAGTAAAGTTTAATAGTAAGCATTATAAGTAATTTACCTTATCCTACTCAAGTAAACAGCTTTATGTACTGGAGTTTATGTTCATTAAGCCCCTAGTCATTAAAAGCTTTTTTCATTTGCAAATAATCAGAAGCAATATCAATATGTTTACTGCATTTAAGTAAAATATATTACTAAGTAGTTTTTTGAAAAGGTTTATTAATTCGAGTAATTTACTTTTACTTAAAACATTAGTTATCACTTAAAGCAAGTACAAAAATCAATTCAAGTAATTCCATAAGCATATTAATTAATACTTAGTAATAGTAAGTAAATCTGTAAGTAATATCATACTTCAAAATAATTAAAAAATAATAATAAGTAATTATTTTTTAGAGTGCACAATAACACACAGGCATAATTGGCAGGACTCGAACTGACAAACTCAGTGAACTACTTGGATCACTTGGCCATCGAAGCCCTAACAAGAGATACACAAGTGCACAAATTAACTAACTTAGTTTAACATACGGCTTTGAACATTTGCGGAAGGCCAGTACTTGAAAAAATAAAATGGCCTTTATAATCTAAATACAAACAGACTTTCGAAATATTTGTGGGTGATAGCAAGCCAGTCATTTTTTTACTTTTCTTTATTCGTTTCTGCTATTTGGTTTTGATGTATATATTTGTCTTAATTGATTCGGTTGGGATTGAAAATAAAGTAAAAGTACGAACAAGTTTTTAGGATAAAGGATACACAACACTGTAACTGTGGCAGACGCGACATAAGACAAACCTTTGCAATTTTACAAGAAGAAGACAACACACACACTCACAAATGTGTTACCAGTTAGAATAAGCTTAAGGACGTTACTATCCTAAATTGGTTACACTTATTTCGTGATTTAAAAATATGTATTACGAAAATGTTTTCTTATTATCTTAATAACATTTTTAATATATTTATTTATTTATGTTTTCATTGTTAATTTGTGAAAGCTTAGTTTGGATAAACGTGTTTTACCGGATACAGCTACTCACACTGTATATAATTAATACTAGAAACACCGTTTTTATTGGCTGATACTACTTATATTGACTATTACAATGCAATACAAATATATAAAATTGTCATGTCTTCTACTATCTGGATTAAAAAAACAATTCAGTAATAAATAAACCAACTAGAACATCATCGTACTTAGTGGTTGCACTTTGTTAATACAGCTGTTATACAAACCATGCCTCTTTTGGGGGAGCTAATATGCATAGATGATTTTTTTTTTTTTTTCACCTACTGGTTCCCAGATATGATCTCTATGCTTCATTTCGTAGAGACACAACTTGAAAATGTTACCAGTATAAATACACATGAATAGCGGCGAAATTGAATTCTGAGGAAGACCAATAGTGAAGGGAGGGTAGTGCAGAATTTTAGTATAAGTTTAAACTCTTAGAAGTTCGAGGCATATAGATGTTGAAAATATCCCGCACAGCCTTATGTTTTGAAAAAATAGAAGTGCATATGAACTTTGCATTCTAGCGTAAAATATTTTACGAAACTTCATAGTAAAAGTGGCACAGTTTTAGCCGTAAAATGAGATCCTGTTTGTAATTTCATTGTCTTTATTTACAGAAGTGCAACCTAGAACGACACTTCCGCTTCTATCAATTTTTACTAATTATTTCGGTCGATTTATTGCAACAGGTAGTTTTTGTAGCATTATTTGAAATAAACTGTGGCCGCAAACTTAATTAAAAACATTTCTGGTTTCTTTTATCTTAAGGTATTGAACTATTTTTAACGATAAAAGGCATTTATATATAAATTTATTGCATGTTGTGATAATATTTATTCTTTAATAAAGATTTTCTGACATTCTGTTAAAATAAACAAAGTGTTTTAAGCAAACAAAAAATCCACTACATATTTCAAATCTTAAATATGACTACATGTATCATGCATTTATTGTAAAAAAAACAGAAAAAGCTATATTTTATAATTTGTGTGATATAAAAAGTACAAAACATGCAGTTATAGTCGACTTAAAAGGTAAAATTTTAACGTAAATCATAGTAATTTTTCATTCAAAATATTAATTTGTTTTTTATTAGGCTCGACAAGTAGTCATCAAGGATCAAGTAAGGAGGAGAAATAAACGAAAAATTCCTGGTTAGAACATGTAGAATATTATCCTTGATAAAACACAGCTGGTAACTCATTATACAGTTCCGTTTTATGAGATTATGCTGATTATAGGAAGAATAGAAATATCATTACCTATAACATTCATCAAGAGGCATATATGACAAATATGATATGTGGAAAAATAAATGTTTTCGTTATTGTTTTCAAATAACAACAGTCACTAAATATTCATATAATATAATATTATTGTTTAAATCGTTTGATATCTGCTTTTAGCCACTTTACCTCATATCTTTTAGTTAATAGTTCATTATTAGTTTGTAAACATTTACAAAAGCTTGCCTCTTTGATATGGTGACAGTATAAATGAATCATATATTTATGATAAATATGCCGAACATTACAATATGGTCTTAGGCCACACCAATTTAATTCCTTGTTCGACGGACCCGCCCTCACGTATTTTTTCTAAACGGAAAAAATATTTTCTTAATATTCCCGCTTCCCGAATCCGGAAAAGTAATCGTGTCTATTTCCCGCATCAGTTTTTGGAAACATTATAAAAATACAATGAAATCGCCAGAGCGTTTTAGTCAACGTCAAATTACAACCATTTAACTGTTTATAGCATTAACACAGATTTCTTATCACAGTCAAGTACAAAATCAGTGTAAGTAATAATGCCGATTTTCGTGATAAGAATTAAGGACTCAGAAGGAGGGAGGTGTTGCCGTCAACGGCATTATCGTTTGCCGGCGGCAGTTTTGTTGAGCTCTTTACATATTGCGTTGGCATTTAAAGACTCAGCCTGTCATCTGACAATGTTACAGGAGTCTACTTAAAAGAGAGCATAAAGTCCGACCACATCGCGTTGGATAATGCTGACATAGACGTTCTTGACCTAACGACAGCATTAGGTTGTTAGTTTATTGAATTTATAATACGAAGAACTGCATGTCCTGCATCAGAATCAAGCACTTGTACTAATTCTAACAATGCTTCAGCTTCAAATATACCCAGTAGCGCAAATGCATTTAATATATTGAAGGGAAATAGGGCCAAAATTATTCTACCAGACAAACCTAAGGCAGATGGTGCTAAGAAGCTTTCTGGTCCTCAAAGACTTTTATGGCATATTGTTGACCTATTGGAGTCCAAAGGATGCGGCTGGACTTTAGATTGCCTTGACACAGCTTACTTTGTTGCAAAATTATTACGAAACACATTGTGGTATATCGACCATGCCCATAAAAAACTAACAGACAGTGCATGTCATGTTCCAAAGATCTTTGACAAATTTCAGGGTTATAACGAGTTCAAAAAGATCCATCATCGACCACCCATCATCACATCTCAAAGATTAAATGAGCTCTCTGTTGATTTGTCAAAATCATTATAATTTCCCTCCATGTTATCTTGCAGGAATAAAAAACTCAGTGACGACATAAAACAACTTCTTGAATGCATTACAAAATACAAAACTCGGTTAGACAATGACAATTCTCAAAATAAAGAGTCATATCAGTCAGGTGAATCACCTAGGCTGTCACTCGAATCTGATACATCCCTGCAATACATTCCTCCAACTGCTTCAAGTCGTGATTCCTACAGAACATTGCAATCTGATCTTAATATGATTGATGATTATAGATTTGTTGATCTGGATAAGTATGCACCCGAAGATAGGGTTAAAAGAAGGATGTTCATAAAAAATCTAGAAATTGAGGTACCCATAATGTTGTATAGAATGGCTTATGGTGGCTCAATTGGAACCTTAAATTTCATATGGAAGGTACCAGAGGAAGAGTAGTTATCGCGAAACAAGAAATGTCAAAATTGTAAATAAAATAAACGCAACATTGCCCAAGTTTTCCACTAGGTCCATGCGCAGAGATTTTTGAACAGATATTGTAAACTTGTAAAATCCTCTAGGTCCGTATTGAGAAATTATTTTTTTGAGTTGACTGGTTGTGAGGCTGTTTCTGAAACCAAGGGGCAAGCAGAAGTTGATGAGCGTGTGACTGAACTATTGCTAAATAGTGATGATTCAGACCTACTCCTTGATATAGGACACTGAATGGAAAAGATATTGATACTAAATTTGGGACATTTTCGAAGAAATGGGTAAATTTTTGATGAACAGATTCTTTAGGTAATTGAAAGGCGACAAGGTCAGGAGCTA
>CM029602.1:18717850-18798883 GCA_017311375.1 Mytilus coruscus | reverse complement strand
ATACTTAATATATGATAAGACCAAATCAAAGTTATTAAATTTATAGATTCTCATCTACATGCCAGAAACAAAATGGGGCAAGTGGCAGGCTAATTTTTACTGATTTGGTCCCAATCGATTTGAATATTATAAGGCATATTAATTGAAAATTTAATACAGTGGATTAACAAATTTGGATGGATAGGGATGATAATCTATATATTAATTTGATGTAGCTCTATGCTTGTTTTCTTATAGTTTAGTATGACTGTATAAATAGCTAGATCTAGATCATGGCTTCTGTAGTGCAATATATCCATATCTTTAGCACTGCATTCATGTATACATTCTATATATATCATACATGTAATCCTACATTTTATTCGTATAGATTTCATACTGCATGTATATCACTTCTGTTTAGATTTGATACGCTTATAATGCTATGCATTCATACCATATCTCGCACACCACTTCTATTTTACAATCGTGTCAGACCATAGAATATGCTATTTGATGTCAATAGTCAAGGATATAAGATATTAAAAAAAAAAAAAAAAAAAAACAATACTGATACTTCAGACATATGATACCTTTTGTTCAATGGCATACATAAAATACATGTACTATATAAAATTTCAATCACCTATTTTAAATACATGTTCTTGAATTCTCATACCCAACATCAGTTTTATTTCTATAAAATGATCATTGAGGACCCAAGGGTCACCTCTGGCTGCTTATATTTATCTAGATAGGTTGATTACTCTTAGGCACATTGTACATGCTACCTATTTATGTTTCATTTGAATAATATATTTTTTGTCCTTTCTTTACATAACTTCAGGATTTTATAGCCCAGCATGGAAGGAGCAGTCATTACGCATTCCAGCTGAAAAAAGTGCAATGATTGTCTTTACTGTAAAATAAACCCCCCAAGGATACCAGAGGACAAATTTCAGGACCTGCATTTCCTACCCAACCCTGTGCCTGGAGAAACAACCAATACAAGTCTTTCTCAGAGGTAAGTAAAGGATGAACATGAAGAAAAGAATATTATATATGTATGTGACAAGGACTACATTAATCATCATACATGATTAAAAGAATATGAATACATGTCGGAAAGACACCAACCCACATCTTTCAAAGAATATATATATAAGAAACATCAACTGCGTGTGAGATGCTTTTCTGGATAAACCTTCATCAGACACGCTAGTGGCCAAATAATGGAAAACCGGTCAATTTCTATTGAAGCTGCAAACCTAAACTTAATATTTTGATATAGTCTCATGTCAAGACCAGGTATATGATCATGAAAATGCTTTTTTCTTAATCAATGTCAAATGTATCAACAACAAAAGAAATAACAAAATATATGACAGTATTATACTCGAATAAAGGTTCTTGCCTTCATGAATATCGAGGAATATCCATTTATTCAGGCCAAGAAATGATCATCCCTATGAAGTAAATTCATTTTCTTATATAACAGCTCTATGGACAAAATACTGGGGAGGAACAACACAGACCAGGAGTGGCACATATAGCGGACGAGAATGAAAATGATAAACTACGTAGGGATTTATTTAAAAACACCAAAGTTCGGGAAGTAATTTTGTGCAGTGAATGCTCCAAACCACGCTGCATTTTCAGTGAAAAGAAATTGTCCAAGGAACAGGTATTTAACCTATCATATCGCAGGTGTATTTTCATTGATCAAACCTTATCAACATCAGAATATTGTTATACGTTCTTTATATGTATAGATGTCCTACAAGGTCTTTACGTTTACACACTATGAAAAAGAAGATGTGGTATGATTGCCAGTGAGACAACTCTTCTCATTGAAATGACCAAATGACACAAAATTAATAATTGTAGGTCACCATACAGCCTTCAACAATGAGCAGAGCCCATAAGGCATAGTCAGTACAAATGTAACTTTACGCAAGGTTTTTCTCTACTCAATTATATTAAACCATATTTCTTGGTTCTCTGACTTGGTTAAGGTTTTAATGTTTTCATATCTCAGACTCAGTAACAAAATGACAAAGTATATTGTAGACTTGCATACAACACAACTGGGTTAGTCTCCAATGAAGATTCCCTGTGTTAGAATGTTTTACATGATCTTATTTCTTATTATGGTAGAGATTGGTACTTTTTAGCAAGTGTAAGCTGTACTACTATGCTATATGCTTTGGATGTGGTCAATTATAAAGCATTGTTACATTGTCATTTCAATTTTTATCATTTCAGGATGAACTGATTCTCAGGTTAAAGGAAGATTCGTTCTACACTTGTGGTGGTGCCTTGTTCCAAGATGACTCTGAAACTTCAGATATAGTTGTAAGAGAAGGACTAGCATGCAATTCGCCTATTGAAACAACATATTATAGTGCACCACTAAAACACTATCTTCCGACTGTGTGTATACATTGTGGCACAGCAGATGATCTTCTAGATGATACTAATCCATACATATCCGCACTATATGAACACTATTCTGTCGTACGACCTCTGTGTGAAATTTGTAGAAGTTCTGGAAAGGACACAAAACTTTTTTATGATGCATAAAAACAGAAAAAAAACCCATCACCATGACCAAACCTGGTATGTCAAGAGCCTGTTGTTCAGTAGTTGTCGTTTGTTGGTGTGGTTCATAGGTGTTTCACGTTTTGTATATAGATTATACCGCTGGTTTTCCTGTTTGGATTGTTTTACACTAGTCATTTTCGGCCCTTTGGTTTCTCTTTGGTATGAGTCAAGGCTCTGGGTTGAAGGCTGTACTTTGACCTATAATTGTTAACTTTAAATACATTGTGACTTGGATGGAGAGTTGTCTCATTGGCACTCATACTACATCGTATTTATATACAAAGTGCCAAAAGACAACACCAAAAATAAGAACACCAAAACAATGGAGACACAGACAACCAACATACAACACAAAAACTAAAAGTACAACCATCAACGAACAGCACGAACCCCAAAACTGGGGTGAACTCAGGTGTTCTGAAAGGATGAGCAGTTCCTGCTTCTTGCAAGACACCGCCTTGTTGCTAGAGACATCTATGACAATTCAATGGAGATCATTTAAGGCAGTTGAAGTTATTATTCAATTATTCAGTTCAAGATCTGATGTCCTCAGAAAGTAACAGTAATACATGAAGTTGATAAAATTTAAGAAATGTCAATGAACAAGTGGTAAATCTAGTTTCATACCATCTTTTTTTATTAATATTGTCAGAACCTATGATTTTATGTTTACAAAAAAATTATAATCGCTCGCCTTTACTTTTCAAGCTTCGCCTCAAAAATTTCCAAGTTAAAATGTTTTTATTAAAATTTTCAAACCGCTCGCTCGCCCCAATTTCTGAAGTGGAAAAATCCGTAGAACAATAAATTGAATTGGTGTGGCCTTATGCTTAGATTAAAGAATGGAAGTCCAGTTAGCCATTTTTTTTAATAAAACAGGCATCAAATACCGAAGTTGTCCGGAGAATGTATTTACTGGAAACGTTCTTCATAAAAGCCCTGGGTAGGAACAACTATTATCTATATTAATTGATAGCGGCTAACTGATTCATGTATGAAATATCCAACTGTCGACGACACAATCGTACGTGCCTAACCCTCAACAAGCTTGGCTTAAACATATGATGTTCTCATGCCCGAAGATATTATTCTGCCAATAGTAAATACCCATGAACGCACAAACGGCATTTAAATACTTAAAAAATGGATTATAGGAATCGCAACAATACCGAAAATACAACGGATAATAATGATCAACCAACACCTGACTGCTCCGACAATTTAAATATCCAATACGGTATAGTTTTTCTCATTGTTGAAGGCCGTATAGTGACCTGTAAGTGCTTATATCTTCGTAATTTGAACTCTGGTGGGTAGTTGTCTTATTTGCAACCATACAACATCTCCTTATTCTTAAATCCAGATGTTAGTGTTTTATTTGCAGATGATAAAAATCCAATATACCCGGCTAATGATTAGTAATTCATACTTTTTTCGTCTACATTAGATATGTCAGTGACGCTCAATCAATGCATTCAAGGCCAAATAAAATACAAAGTTGACGAACATTATAAACCACTATACTGTATATCATATAATACGTCTTATAGATTTTTATCGTAAGAAAGATCTATCGCACATCAATGTACATTGACGAACTTTTCCGACTAGAAAAAGGTCAAAATAATATAATTTAAAGATCCTATCGTATATAGTGTCAATTAAGTGACAATAGCAATTATGTTGATTTCCATAATTGCATAACATATTTTTAAGTAAATGACTTGTGAGTTTGTTAATTGAGCTTAATCTGATCAAATCAGCAAAACATTTTAAAAGGGTGAAACGATAAAACTAAGATTTGATTTCATTTAGTATATAAATACATGTATTTCTGCAATAATACATAAATTTTGCACATACATGACATAGGTTTGCAAATATTGATGGATTCGTTTAAGGTAAGGAAAATATACAATTCAATTAAATACAATGGAAAATCGTTCAAAAGTTTCAGAATTAAAACAATGTTAATAAATATTTCACATTGTGGATTTTAGATTAATATATCTGTGAACAAAAGGTAAATACAGTTTTATAATTGCCACATACTCTGGTATATATATATATATTTTTCTGAAAGAACAAAATCTGAATTGATTAATCGATTGTAAGGGTTTACAGCCAGTTTATGCACTGATGTCTATTCATAGCAGTATGTATAGATGGATGAGTCACTGGTGACATACCGACTTAGACTTATCACCGGGTGTACTTACATGAGCAACACGACGGGTGCCACATGTGGAGCAGGATCTGCTTACCCCTCAGGAGCACCTGTGATCACTCCTGTTTTTGTGGGGTTCGTATTGCCCTGTCTTTAGATTTCTATGTTTGTGTTTTGTGTACTGTGTTTTTTTTTTTGTCTTTTGGTCGTTTTCTTATTTTGCCATGACGTTGTCATTTTTTTTTATTTCGACTTGTGAGTTTGAATGTCCCTTTGGTATCGTTCGTCTCTCTAAACGTAATTAACTGAGATTGTAAATTAATTCACATGCACTACCACGAGCGGGACTCGAACTTGCAAACTCATTTAACTACTTAGACCCCTCGACCACTGATTATTCAGCCCTAAAGAGATGTTCAAAAGAATATAAATACACTAACTTAGCTTACCCTCCTGCTTCAACATTTAGAGAATGTAAAAACGTCAAATATATAAAACGCCCTTCGTAGACTACACAGCTATAAAATAATTTGTGATTTATAACAAGCCAGTCATTCTATTTCGTATACTATTGGTAGTGATGTATATCTTTGACTTCAGGATTTTGGTTGGGTCAAGTACAAAAGAGATTATAGGATCAAGGATAAACAACCCTGTAACTATGACAGAAGCGACATAAGACAAACCTTTCTTGATTGTGACTGTAAAACGTATTTGGTGTCTATTTTAGCTTGTCTTTTTCATGACTCTGTTGGAGCACATCCCTGTTAATGAAGGCAGTATCACATGCATTTGTGTAACGTAAACATTAGGCAAGTAACCAGGACTTCGGTACTGGCATGAAAATACAGAAATTTGCAGTTATAAAATTTCGAAATCATGTTAAGTGAGTGTATATCCCTATATGCTTTTTTGTGCTTCTTTGTTAAATATTTTTTGTTTTTGTTGTGATTAAGATTGTGACACGGTGTTGACTCCCTGTACCCCTATTTTGACATTTTTACCTTTTATGTCTGTTTGTTTTATTCACGCATCGTTGTAAATACAATTGAATTTGATGCGACTGTCATACAAGTGAGAGGTTTAGCACTATAAAACCAGGTTCAATCCACCATTTTCTACATGAGAAAATGCCTGTACCAAGTCAGGAATATGACAGTTGTTGTCCATTCGTTTGATGTGTTTGTGCTTTTGATTTTGCCATTTGATTAGGGACTTTCCGTTTTGAATTTTCCTCGGAGTTCAGTATTTTTGGGATTTAATTTTTTGCATATCTCTGATTCCTTGTCTGGGTTTAGGTATACTTTTTGTTTATTTTACTTTTATCTGCTCTTCGACCTTTATAATATGTTTTAGATTTTAGAGCATCACTGAAGAGACATTGATATGTGAATTGTGCATCTCGTGCATTAAATGTTATTAACTTGTTGCATCGTGAAACAATAGCTTTTATTGTAACGTGCTATTTTATTTTCGTTTCATTGTCTAAGTTTTCCGTTTTCATTTGAGACAACATACCGTTTTTCAACTCTGTTCAAACAGCCTGAAATAAAGGTTAGCCACACGTTCGTCGCATTCTTTTTATTCTTTTTTTTTTTAAGTTTTACAAAACTATTCTCCGTCGTCAGTGGAATCGAATATATGGTCAGTTTTGCATGTTCCCTATACAATAAGTACGTGTTTAGTCAAATGCTGCTTGAAAAGGTAAAGATACACTTGAATTTTTTAACAATATGTGTCTTTTCAGTGTTGCTCTAAAATCTAAAACATCCTATTTTTAATCTTTCAACGAAAAAAAAAAAAAAAATACTGCGTAGTTATTTGTATTTCAATTCACACATTAATATTCTACCCAAAGATCCACCAGATTTAAAATTATTAATCAAAGATGCCATGATAAAAAATGAAAAAAAAAATGTTTCTATGTCTAAACATGCATGAACCTCACAATTTGCACATTGAATTAATGTGCACACCATAAATAGAAGTCTGTTAAATATATAGCGTCTTTCCGTAGAGTATGAAACAAACGGAATAATCATCAATTATATCAATTAACAGTATATTACTTTAGGAAATTTTATTAGTTAGCTAAGCAATACCTTCATAGCTGCATGAGACACTGCAAACTTCAATCAACTAGTTGTTGCGATAAGTTTTTTTATAGTGCTTACTTCGTTTTTCTTAACTACTCTGGAAATGATATCGCTCACAGGAAAAATGACACCAAATAAAAGAAAAAAATAGTTCATATGACATTGGTAATTCTATTGGAAATCTTTTCGCCGTCTTGTAATTCTTGAATTGTGTTTAAAGGACACAAGGCATTTATATTACTTTATTACATTTTGTAATTATATATTTTTCTCAATATATTTTTTTCTGAAATCACTTTTAAATGAACAAATTGTCGATAAGCAAAACAAATTATTCACGTACATATAAAATCTTAAATATGACTAGGTAGCTTGGGGGGTAATGATGCAACAAATAAGAGCAATACATTAATAGTTAATTTGTGTTTTCCTTCTTTCTTTCTCTTCTTTATTTTTGAACAAAAATAAAAATTTATCCGTGATAAACACATTAAATTGATGGTTTAATTCGTTATGGGGTTAAACATTATAGATATTCACGGAGTTGTACCATGAGTGGGGAAAGGGAGAATATTTTGGCTTCGAAAACATGAACATGTCTTTGCTAATGTGAGCATATTATTTAGTTTAAATGTGGTCTAATGTTATCGTATGTCAAATTTATGTTTGAGCAGAAATAACAATATCTCTCCGAAATTTTTACTAGAAATAAGTTGTAGTAGTTTATATAAAAAAAAAACATTTTCTGCGTACAGTCTTATTATAATATATGGCAAAACCTTTGATAATTCATAAGCAAACACATATTGTCTGAACAATACTGAAACAGTTTCTTGATTAGAAATGCGTTGATTAGATATACCTTGATTGTAACATCCTGCAAAATGACTGATATGCTAATAGAGTAATCAGGGGTAGACACGTTATCGTGTAAATTGTCCTCTCTGCGTTCGGATCAAAAGTATGTTTTGGTCAAATTTGTTCATTGTTGGTAATTACTTGCGGTTAGATTTAATAGTTCCTCGCTCCAACATGAAGTTCATATTATGTATGTCCCTGCTGAGTAACACGAACAAGGCGAAGAGTCTAAGTGATGTTTTGTTGACCACAATCTATTTTCAATTTCCATTTTAAGCTAACTACTAGGTAAAACAGTGTAAGCGTTAACGCCTTACATTTTATACTATGAAATCCTTGCAGCAAACGATACTTTTATGATTCCTGTTTACACAAAGAGCCTTCCTAAAACAAGTGTCATGTATCACATATAACCACAGTACAGTAGGACAGCGTATGCACCAAGTAGTGGTGTTTACAAAAAAAAAAAAAACAATGTTCTAATACTTCATTAAAAAAATATTCCCCAAATAAGGTTATATGACTATTTTTTTATCCGTATTATACTGAAACAAATTTAAATGACAAACATTCTTAAGATTAGCTATAACTGTTCTTTAATTGTTCAGTTGTAGTACATCTGCACTATAGTGGCACTTGTATATTGAATAAAACATTCATAATTTATCGGTAATTGAAAACTGAAAGTTTAAAAGCCGCAATGGTTCAGTAAACTTATATTCATACTTAATTACATACTTTGACACCCGGGGTAATCTAAAATCTTAAAGAAACAAATGTTTTACTTCCATTTAGTATAGATGGACACTGTAAATTTAAAATGTAAATGTGTAAAAATATGTTTATATGTATATATTGTGTCTTTAAAGTCTCTCATAAATCTTTTTGAGATTGGTGCATACATTGCAAATGTTTTAAATGTTTTACGTTTATTTCTGTGAATCTTATTTTATGTTTGTATGTGGTGAGATTATAATAAAATATTGAATCTAAATCTAAAGGTTTAATCAACTTGAACGAACACTTTATCCACAGATCATTACCTGATGTGTTAACAAGATAATAACATAAACGGTACCAATTTTTTTGCACCAGATGCGCATTTCGACAATCAATGTCTCTTCAGTGATGCTCGAGGCCAAAATATTTGAAAATCCAAAGCTTATTAAAAATATGAAGAGCTATAAACCAGAAAAGACCAAAAAGTATAGCCAAAGCTGGGCAAGGAATCAGAGCATTGTATGAGGGAGATACATTCCTTAACTTTAAATAATTTCCAAAATTTTGTAACAGCAAATTTTAATAACACAAAATCCGTATTTTCATGCCAGTACCAAAGTACTGGCTACTGGGCTGGTGATACCCTCGGGGACTATCAGTCCACCAGCAGAGGCATCGACCCAGTGGTAGTAATAACATAAACGGTACCAATTTTTCTGCACCAGATGCGCATTTCGACAATCAATGTCTCTTCAGTGATGCTCGAGGCCAAAATATTTGAAAATCCAAAGCTTATTAAAAATATGAAGTGCTATAAACCAGAAAGGACCAAAAGTATAGCCAAAGCTGAGCAAGGAATCAGAGCTTTGCATGAGGGAGATACATTCCTTAACTTTAAATAATTTCCAAAATTTTGCAACAGCAAATTTTAATAACATAGAATCTAATTACAAATAGAGGAAAGCAAATAAATGTTATCAATTTTTTTTATTGTTAGTATCTGTATGAAGCACTCACATATTGTGTATTTAAAGTACATTCACATGTGAATACACAGATGCTGTTCTTTAATTGAATATTTTAGATGAAATAAACAATGTATATATCGTAAGGTCTATTTGTAATATATTGTTTCAGTTGCATTTGATTCAACAATCGCCTTGAATGAATCATTAATGACGTATTAATTACAAAATGCAACAACCCCTGTTGACCAGGAAATGCTCGGTTCTATTTATTAACGAAGTCACCTTTAAGTTGTTAAGGGGTAAATGTTAGTCCATAATAGAAATAAATTTTCCTTCACAACTGAAAAAATGCTTATCTACGAGATATCTTATGTACATGCCACCAAATATCATGTACAGTGTAACAACCATAGATAAAGCCGACGAGATAAGACATAATTCTATTAATGAATTCTTTATTTTCACATGTTCTATTCAGGTGATTAATCTAGATCACTTGACACACTGCATTTGAATTTGCACAATTTAAGCGTTATGTATAAAACGTTACCTTTGGCCTTAATTTCAGATAATATATGATAATCATGCCATGTGTAGTGTCAGTCATCTCATAATTAATCACAAAAATATCAATACCATTTTCTCTGAACTAGTATATATTTTTGTTAAGGGGCCACTTGAAGTCCGACTCCGGATGCGGGATTTTCTTGCTGTGTTGAAGACCCATTGGTGGCCTTGGGCTCTTTTCTGCTCTTTGGTCGGGTTGTTGTCTCTTTGACACATTCCCCGTTTTCATTCTCAATTTTATCAATGATAAAAAAAAGCGCGACAAGTTGTATTTAAAGTTATCTTTCTATACACACAATACGACTGTAAGAACTCGATTATATCATTTGTTTCTATCAAAACCAACAGCATTTCCAAACACAGAGCCCTTTGAACCCTGCTATCTCTTTATCCTACGAAAACGCTTTATAATGAGTAAAGTATGTTATTTTAAACAATATTTAGCGTTGGGCCAACGTTTTAAAATCATTTGGAACATTGGAATATCATTTTTGCCTGATTTTTGGCCAGCATTGGCCGACGTTGCACTAAGAATGTTAGGCCAACTTTGGTTTTAAATGTTGGACCAACGAAGTTGGTTTTAAGCACGATATGATGTACTTAATGGTATCTTCCTATACATAAAATACGGCGGTATTCTGATTGGTCGCCACCTGTGTTGATATTTTTTATACACTATTCAATAAATACAACAACTGGACTCTTGCTCTATTGTTATTAAAATCAGCCGTGTTTAACAGGTTTAATAATCTAGTTTCATGCGTCGATCGTCCATACTTGAAACTACACAGTTGAACGTTTAATCACTCCGATTCAAACAAAAAATTCTCCGAAACTGACATTATCAAGATGAATGATTTCTTCATTGACAACATATTTGTTACGTTTGGAGGATATGTTTTTCAACAAACAATCGGCATTCCCATGGGAACAAACTGTGCGTATCTTCTTGCCGACTTGTTCCTTTAATAAATATGAGGCTATCTTCATACAGGAACTTCTTAGGAAGAAAGAAAAGAAGTTGGCAGTATCCTTTAACTTTACGTTTCATTATATTGATGATGTTCTCTCACTAAATAATTCAAAATTTGGTGACTATGTTTAACGCATCTATCCAATCGAACCTGAGATAAAGGATACAGCAGATACAGTTATGTCTGTCGCATATCTTGACTTACATCTAGAAATTGACAATGAGGGTCGGTTGAAAACAAAACTTTACGACAAAAGAGATGATTTTAGCTTCCAAATTGTAAACTTTCCATTTCTATGTAGCAACATTCCAGCAGCGCCTGCATACGGAGTATATATTTCCCAGTTGATACGATATTCAAGAGCTTGTATTTCCAATCATGATTTCCTTGATAGAGGGTTGCTGCTCACAAAGAAGCTATTAAACCAAGAGTTCCAAGCGTTAAAGTTGAAATCCTCCGTTCGTTTATTTTACGGACGCCATTACGAGTTGGTTGACAGTTATAGAATATCCGTTTCACAGATGATAGAGGATATGTTCCAAATGTTGTAACTACAATCCCGTCTTTGCCCCGAATGTGACCTTTCGAATTAGACTTATTACCTGATTTGTAGTAACATGAGCAACACGATGGGTGCCACATGTGGAGTAGTATCTGCTTACTCCCCCAGGAGCACCTGAGATCACCCCCAGTTTTTTGGGGTTCGTGTTGCTGAGTCTTTAGTTTTCTATGTTTGTGTACTGTCTGTTGGTCTTTTTCTGGCGTTGTCAGAGTTTAAATGTCCGTTTGGTATCTTTCGCCTCTCTTTTATGATGTTGAGCTAATATATCACGATGTCATATCATTATAATGTCATGATAGGTTTTCATACAATATGATCACTTGAAGAGAAGCGAAGGATACCATGTATCTGTGTTAAGTCACGAACCTTGTCAGTAGTTTTCATTATTTTTATGAATTAGGTTTTAATGGTTTATTTGGTTTGTCTCCTCTAAAAAATTTCATCTGCTGTGGCAAATGATCTTCTTAAGAAATAATTCATGGAAGCCATTGATTCGTTGGAAATCTACACGTGGCCTAGGCCGTGATATTCGAATTTTATCCTGAGCGTTAAAGAGGGATAAATTGAATAGTATCACGACCCAGGCAATGTGTCGTAATTCAATGTTGAAAGTTTAAAAGCGGCAATCATTCAGTGAACGAATATCCATACTTAATTATATACTTTAACACCCGGGGAGATTGAAAGGTTCAATGATGAATCCACTTGAAAGAACACTTTTTTCAACATATCATTACCTGAAGTGTTTACAAGATAACATAAGTTCTACAATTACTAACTTATAACTAATTACAAATAAAGGAAAGCATATATCTGTACCATATTTCAAAAAATTATTATACTATCTGTATGAAGCATCGCATTTGTATTTAAAGTTGTTTCACACGTGAATAAACACAAGATGTTCATTAATTGAGAATAATTACGAAAAACATAAATAAACCATGTGTTTATCCTTATGGATATTTGTTATAGTTTGTAGGAGTTGCCTTTGATTCAACAATCAACTTAAATGAATCACTAATGACGTGCTACTTGCAAACAGTAACAACACAGTCCTGTTCACCAGAAAATGCTCGACTCTCTTGATTATTGACGTCACCTGGGTTTTGTTGGGTACATTATGGTCTAAAAGTAAAATGAAACTTCATTGACAACTGCTAAAAAAGCTTATCTACAAGATGTTATAGAAACATGCCATCAAATATCATGAACAGTGAAACACCCATAGATAAAGCCGTCAAGTAAGATATATAGTAATTAAACATCGAGAAAATTCCATCGAGTGAATTTGTGTTTTTATTTATTCATTCGCACTATTTACTGTATGCATAAAATGAGACAAAGAGTGCATGTTGATGAGATGAGATGAGACTAATAGCCGATGAGACAAATCCCAGGAAGACATCAATTGGTCAAAATAAGTTTCCAACGTACGCATGTTTTATATGCAATATTTCAACCTATGAAAAACTGTAAATGAATTTAAAAACTGATCAAAGATATATCGCTATAACTTTGTACGCGATACGGGCGTTTCGTCTACATATATAAAACTCATCAGTGACGTTAGAAATTAAACAGATGGAAGGCAAAATAAAAATACGAAGTTGTATACAGTCTGTAGCCTAAAAAGCAGAAAATTTTAAAAGTGTGCCGAATACGGCTTAGATTTTCTAAACATTAGTGTTTCGAATAATTCAACAATTTATATACAATAAATTTAAATGAACATATCAATGACATTTTACTAATGGGCTGGTGATTCCCTCGGGGACAAAAAAAAAACATCCAACAGCAGTGACATCGATCCAGTTGTTGTCAGTTAAAACGACAGTAGTTTACCGAGGTTTAAATCTCGTGAATCGATTACGAAGAGAAAAATCAGGGTAACAGACACCTAGAGAATCGCATGGACTCGCATTAAGGAGCCAGACTGGATGATTTATATAATTGTGTACGCCAAACGCGCATATACATTAGACGCATCAGTGGCCGTCGAATTAAAACAGATGGAAGACATAATCAAATACAAAGTTGTAAGGTTTAAAAAAAAGTTGCGCAAATACGATTTACATGATTTAGGCAATTTATACCAAAAACATGCAAAAGAGACGTGAACTATCAACACCAAGTTGTCAACATACCAATAAAAAAGATGTACCGAAATATACAACTGGCGAGGTTCATAACTAAGGACAGGCACACGCTCATGGGGTGGTATTTACCTCTTTCTAAGTTCAAGTCTCTTTCCATCATAAACCTGTGCGCAATTACAATTGATATCAAATGCTATAAATTTGCATTATTCCGATAATTATCAGGAAAAAGTAGGAGAAGTTAAAAAAAAAAAAAAAAATACCAAGTCATAGATCAAAAATGATAAGTCACAGAATAATAGACAGACTGATTTGCCAAAAAAACCAACAATCATGAAAAAAAAACCGACATAATAAAAACAAATAACAGTGCACGAATCACTACCTTAAAATTCTAACGACGAAAAAACACCAACTACACCAAAACACGAGTTGAAATTTAGATCTTTTTGAAAATAAAGTTGGACTTTTTTTTTAACCTGTTTTTAAATTCAAAAGGTTCAATAATTGTGTAAACAGTAAAGATGTGATATGTTTTTTTTTTTTTTTTTTTTAATTTTCCTTGGATCAGTATTTTAGTTATAAAATATTTATACTATTGTAGGATGCATTGAATTTATACACTGAACATTGCATGAGCAAATCAAACAAATTTTTTATTCACATCGTCTCGAGAGTAGCTATTTTCATATTAACTTGGACGCCCGGTTTAAGAAAAGGAGATGGACATACGTTTTGTCATATCCTAAAATACATACTTGGAAAGCCATCTTTTCTGAGTAAAGGACAGTTTCAATTCGAAAATTTTGGGTATCTTAAGTCTTATTTAAAACAAATATATTCCTATTTCATTAGATAATTATTACATTTAAAAATGCATGAAATATTTGCTGTTGAATATTGAAATACTATCAATCGGTCAAACAAATCAGTGGGGATGTTTTGAAATAAAATAGTTTGCAATAATTGGTTTATTTCATTTTTATTTCATAGATATGGTTAAATGTAACAATCAAAGGTAATGATTCAGTGAATATTTTTGTAAAGATATACCGTAGTGAAATAAGGGCTAAACATAACTTAACCTCAGAGATATTTATTTTTGGGAAATATTTTTACAAATTCAAATGTGACGTCACTTTGTGTGTTTTTTAGAATTTCAAATATGACGTCACTTTGTGCGTTGAGGCTTTGGCTAACTCGGCTGTGTATGTTTATGTTTTGGATTAAGTTATTTTATGTAATGTATCCGTTTTTATTCTGTAGTTAGTCCCCGCTTCGGTTTTATCATGTATATCTATTATATAGTCATTTTATAAAAGTTACTGTTTGCAAAATTATAAATTATTCTAAATAATAAGGATGTTCTTGTCCCAGGCAGAAAAACCCTGGCCGTGTTAGGCGCAACTTTTTGGAAGTTTTGGTCCTCGGTGCTCTTCAGCTTTGTACTTGTTTTGGCTTTCAAACTTTTTTCATCTGAGCGTCAATGGTTAGTCTTGTGTGGACGAGACGCACGTCTGGCGTATTAAATTTTAAACCTAGTACCTTTTGTAAGCTATTATTCGTGTGTTTCTTTGTCCTATATGTTCTCCCACTTATTTGTATTGTAGTCCTGTCATGTAATGTTGTCATTTTGGTGTTGTGTTTGACGTTGCCATAAAAGCGGGAGGTTTGGCATGCCACAAAACCAGGTTCAACCCACCATTTTTTTCTTAAAATGTCCTGTACCAAGTCAGGAAAATGGCCATTGTTATATAATAGTTCGTTTCTGTGTGTGTTACATTTTAATGTTGTGTTTTTGTTGTGTCGTTGTTCTCCTCTTATATTTGATGCATTTCCCTCAGTTTTAGTTTGTAACTAGGATTTGTTTTTATCTCTATCGATTTATGACTTTCGAACAGCGGTATACTACTGTTACCTTTATTAATCGCCTAAAAATCTACAATTTTCCAAAAGAGTCATTATAATAATGATCGGTAAATCATTAGTTAAAAGTACTATATATCTATATAGTAGATCTCTCAATTTGCAATATTCATCAAATTATCTCTCTAGGAACAGGAGTTGTATATTAAGTTTGTGTAGTTAGAACATAGCACAGTGTGCCGAAAACATTGTGAGCAAAAGCGATTGTTTAATTATTTAGAACGAAGATGTTGGTTATACATCAATTAGACAAAAAAGCCAATAGATATGCTATACAAAATATCTGGTTTAGATCTTAATCCTTCGAGTATTTAAGAACTTTTTAGAAGTACGACGTCTTTTTTCTTTTGTAGTTACTATAATTATTGATGTTTTTTTTTTCAAATTTTAAAGATTGATAGTATACAACCTCAGATATCTCACATATTTCATAATTCAATAGTTAAGACATATTCTAAACTTGACACAATTTTATGCTTGATAGGTATTCGCATTTCTGAAATGCATTTTTCTTTCTTTCTTGAGCGTCATAATCCGAACAAAAGCTGTAGCTATCTTAGGTAGCTTCCTGTAGTAAAGTGCAACTTTGACCCTGCTTTCCACATGATGTGACTTTTTTTTATTTCCTTTTTAAAGTCCTCCTATTGGTAGCATGTTTTGTACACTATGCTTTGTTTTTACGACACATTGTCTACATACATCATTAAATGTATAGTCTTAAACCATGCACTATTAAAACTTGTTTATCAACACCCTATGGTGTGCCTGTATCAAGTCAGGCTATCTGGACGATGTGAATTCCATGTTGCTTTTTTTTGTTTTACATCTTTGTGTTTTTTTACGGATGAGTGATGAATCTGTTATACTGTGTTTAACAGTATTTACCAATTGGCATTATCATATTTTATATATTTGGTGCTCAATGTACAACAACATCAAGCACAATTAAAAAAAGTAGACAAAATGATGTCCCCGTAATCCACCCTGAAGTAGCTGTATTATAACAAAGTCAATGTAGGACTTTCTTTGAGATATTATTGTGTCTGGGAGACAAAGTTGTGCATGGAGGCACATAGGTTTATGGGTCACTGTAGGAGTAGTTATCCGGAAACGCTATGCACCCCTTATGCAAGTAAATACTCCCAAAAATGACAAAGTTCAACTATCTCTCAAAAGAGCAAATATCAATAAAAATCAAAACCCTGACCAAATGCACACCTTCAATGTATGTACAAACAGCCAGCAAAGTGAAAAAATCCTAGCATTCAAACTGTAAGAGGAGTTATCCGGAAACGCTATGTACCTCTTATGCAAGTAAATACTCCAAATATGACGAATTTCAACTATCTCCCAAAAAAGCAAATATTAATAAAAATCGAAACCCTCACCACATGCACACCTTCAATATAGGTACAAACAGCCAGCAAAGTGAAAACTTCCTGGCATTCAAACTGTAGGAGGAGTTATCCGGAAACGCTATGCACCTCTTATACAAGTAAATACTTCAAAAAATTACAAAGTTCAACTATTTCCAAAAAGAGCAAATATCAATAAAAATCAAAACCCTGACCTTCAATATATGTACAAACAGAGAGCAAAATGAAAACTTTCTAGCATTCAAATTGTGGGAGGAGTTATATGGAATAACTGTATACCCATAATGAGACGGACGGACAGGGGTTAAACAATATGCCCCCAACTTTCAGTTGCTGGGGCATACCAAAGATTCCAAAATTGTGTGGCAAGTTCAATGAATGTTTGTAATAACATGTATAAAGCTAAATTAAACTCAAACATAAAATGGTAAATTACCAAAGATATTCCAACAAAAAGACATGTTTATTGATTTTTTAATTCGTGGTTTTACTTGCAATCCACAAACGCATATTCTTCGATGCATCTTGCCTTATATAAGAATATTGATGAAGCACGTGAGATATATTGTCTTCAAACAAGCATATTACTGTGTATTACAGTATATTAAGACATATACACATATCTTTATACCTATTGCTATATTTATTTACCCATCATATCAGTCCACATGGATTCAAACATTCTGACTTGTTGACGCATGCTAGAAATTAACCTTAACATTACAATCCTTTATACGTTACTTCAGTACAATAACTACGACAATTTGATTTGAAAAGGAAATATCTTTAAAAATAAACACATGTTATGAAGCCATCAACTGCGACGTCTTGAAAATAACAGTAATAATCATAAAAACATAATCTTGATAACACTTCGCCACCATGAAATTCTACTACAGAATATATTGGATTTTTCGTCATATAAAATGCAGGTATATTTTTATTAATTTTTAGTAGCAGTGCGATTGCTTCAATCTATCATTAGACTTGGCCACACTAGACCTATTTACAACGATTTCGAACTTGGACATACATTACCATGGACGGATGGATGCATTATGTTAATAAAAGGGTATATGGAAATACCCTAAGATATGCTTTTTATAGAATGTAACATTTTAAACTGCATACGTGTGTATCCCTGCTATCTTCAAATAATAAAACTACAACGAAACACTTGTTACATGGAGAGGTGAAAGAAGTCTACAAAATGACTCTCCTACCCATTTAGACACGATCAGCATAGTGTTCTGTATTTCATCCAAATCGTTAGTGAGACAATCTCAAGTCTAAGCACAATTTGAATAACATATGGAAGCTATTTTGATGTATCTGGGAACCATTTGCTTTCTTCAATATGTTTTTTTTCTATTAGTTCTTTATCACTGCTTTTCAGAAAAAGAAGAGTACAGTAAATCAGGGTTTTTGATTAATATTGATTACTAGCCATTGAATAAAGAATTACTTTTTTTCATATCTCAATTTGATACGTTACGCACATTTTCAAATTATATAGACATCTTTGAGAATGTGTGCTCCTGACGCAAAAACTGATCCAACAGAGTTTTAAGGCAGAACGACTTAAATTGACACTACATTAGTTTTACGAACTTGTTAACCGATACAACGTTAGTGTGTCTGTGTCTCATCTCACTAACGAAAAGTGCTTGCGTTTAAATCCTCAGATATCAGAAAAGTTCTCTAAACTATTACGTTACAGATTGTGTTGCTTATTCCATGAGTTTGAATGTCCCTTTGGTATCTTTCGTCTTTCTTCTATACCCTTCCATGACATTTTGACTAAAAGCAACATATAGATGGATTAATATGGCGGATGTTACGTGCAAAGTATCTTTTAAGAGTTGATGCTCAGATGTTATAACGTCAGGTTTTGTTTTATACCACAGATGTATGCACCCAATTGATATGGAATGCTTGAACATCGGTAAACTACCATTGCCTCTAATTTGTATTAGACATTCCTGATACAATCTGAAAATAAATTAAAACCTCACAAGGTGTTGCCTGTGTTTTTTAAACTGCACAAGTTGCATCTATTTCAAAATCGCACAAGGAGCTTCTCTATTATAAACTGTATAAAAGAGAGCCGGTAGATACCAAAGGAATTGTCAGACTCCTAAGTCGAAAACAAACTGGCAATGCTATGACAATAAACGATAAACGACCAAAAGACATACAAAAGTCTACAAAACACAACATAGAAAATTAAAGATTGAGGAACACGAACCCTACCCATAATCGGGAATGATTTTAGTTGTTCCGGAAAGGTAAGCAGATCCTGCTGGATTGTGCCCCACCCCGTTAATATAGTTTCCAGCGGTCTAAACCGAATGTGTATTTGTGGTGCAAAAGGCGTATTGGTAGTAAGCTCTTTTTGGCATATGGTTTGGAACTCATGAATTTATTACCGATATTTAATTGAATTCCTTCGTCAAAACAATAACCGTATAAAGTGCATCTTCCCACCGTATTATCAGCACGAAGTTCAAAATATTTACATCACATATAAAACGTGTTTTCATATTTTGAAGCCGGTACTTTTAATACCCTTTAAGCACAATGTGCATCTCTAAATATAGACCAATAACTTACAATGCCTCAAAATATTATATTTGCATATATTTATATATAGAAATAATGTAAAAATGTAAACTTATGGTTCAATTTCTAATGTTTACCTGTTGAGATATAGTTTTTGACCTCATAGTAATAATATTCACCCAATAAAAAAAATGTGCATTGAACTGTACAAAACAGTGTGACCTCCTTTGATGAGTAATCAATTAAAATAAACAAGGTCATTCCTACTGAATGAGGATTGAGCGAAATCAGTCTTTGTCTGGATCTGATAACAAGAAATTTTTTGGACGATTGAAATCAAATTAATGTGTAATTTATCTATTGACTGACCGAGGTGCAATTTTTCATACTTAAACTGAACAAGGTCCATCACTTTTATAAAACCGCACACGGTAAAGTCGTTTATTTTCAGACCGCTAAAGTTGCATCTATGATTTACTAATCGCATAAAGTACTATATAACGGTTACATCCCAGCGCCTTTGTTCTACCAGGGATGATCTGAGCCGGATAACCCCTACCAGATCACCCTAGCTTGCGTTTCTTTGTTCTGCATGCTTTCCTTTGTTCTGTAACATTTTTGCGGGAATGTCAAATCCACAATAAAACTTAGAAATATTCATACGGTAAAGACTAACTATCAAAATTTATGAAGAAAAAATCCAGTGTCTATGCTGGGAATCGAACTCAAGACCTTTAGCATATAGACCCACAAGTCATACCCCTACACCAGGACGACTGGATGTAAATTGTCAGTTAATTTAGCATATTATCATTGTGTCCGGTGCTCATAAAGGGTATATACTATATAGTAATAAATAAAGTATATTATAATGATTGTGTGGCGTTCTAAAACTAGATGTTATGAAGCGTAAATGGTTTTGTATATAATCTAGAACAGCTGGGATGTAAAATAGTTATCCCATTCAGACTTGGTGTGTCAGTGTAAGATCACCCTCCGGCCTCCGGCCGTCGGGGTGATCTTACACTGACACACCGCGTCCTCATGGGATAACCATTACGTATCGCTCCATCGTATTATTATAACATATATAAAGTTCAATGAACTAAATATTTACATTATACAAAAGCCAGGTACATCTCTAAGCACCAATGAATAACTTCTTCAAAAATTATTTTTGTAGATATTTAGGTATAAAAACAATGTATTTTTATGTAAACATATGGTACTATCTGTAATGTTTACCTGTTGAGATACAGTTATTAACAACAAAGTACTAATTCAGTGAATAATAAAAGGGTGAATAAGTAGATCGGAAATACCTTTATCAAAAAGAAAAGTAAACAAACCTATATATTACAATTTTGTGCATTGAAGACATCTTTTATGGAGTAAAATCATGATCCCTGTGTTCATTAATCATCATTATATCGATTCTGTGGTGAGTATAAGTAATTAAAGCACCGTACGATCAACCACCTTTGCAGAGAAAATAAGGGGGTATTAAATAAAGAAGTGATTGATTTACCATGTTTACGTCGTATAGCAATGCGAATTCACACACAGCAAAAGTCATATTCGGGAATCGGTCACGTTCAGTACTTAGCAGACCAGACGACGTAGATGGTAAACCACAATCTAAGACATGGTAAAAATGTCGTTAGCTAGTTTAGACACAGACACATCGTATAGATCAACTAATTCGTGATGGTGTCCATAAAATTTACGGAGTGTCATTTTTAATCTTTCCTCCTGATAACTCTGTTGGAGCACTCCTGTATATGAAGTCCGTATAATGTGAACATGCACGAGCATAACGTATCAACTGAGATATGTAAACACCATACGATGGGGCAGAGGGTATGCTACCGCTGAGAAATGGGAAATTGATAATTGGGAAGTTGAAATCATCCCGTTTGTCATAGATTTTAGTGTGAAGTCGTCCATCTCTGTTAATATTGAGGAAAAGGTCAAGGTATGAAGCAGTCCTTCTAGTATCAGTAGTATCCTTTACTTCAAGTTCACTGGAATATATGAGATGTAACTGTCAGTAACTGCGAGTACGCTCAGATCTGTTCTTAGTGTCTTTTTGTTGTGGGGATGGAAATACCCTGCCACGTTCTGTCTGTGATTTTGTTTGATGTTTTTTCTGCTTTGTATCGATCTGATGAGTTAAGCCTTTTTCAACTGATTTTTATAGTTGTTCTTATGTTGTGATGTTACACCACTTTCCCAGGTTAGGGGAGTGCTGAGCGCTCACAAACATGTTTAAACGCGCCGCATTTGTCACAAGTCAGGAGCCTGTTCTTCAGTGGTTATCTTTGGTTCATGTCTGTCATATCTGTTTTTTCGTACATTGTTTTGTATACATTACGCCGTTAGTTTTCTTAATTGAATTGTTTCATTTTTTTTTCTTGTCGGGGCCTTTTATATCCGACTATACGGTTTAGGTTTTTCTCATTGTTGAAGGCCGTACTGTTGCCTATAATTGCTTAGATCCACTTTATTTGAACTTTGGTGGATAGTTGTCTCATTGGCAATCATACCACATCTCCTTATTCTTATCTTGTTTGGAAACGTATTCATATGGTAGATAAGGAAACGCAGAGAATTAACGTACATTCACATACAAATCGAAGTACAAAAACTAGTTAAAATTCCATAATGAAGTGTGAGGTTTTATTTTGTCATCGGTTTTGTTTTTCGTTATCAAGATATCACAAAAAAGGGCCAGTAATGACGTCATACTATACGATGATGAAACAGAAGCACGGTGACATATGGAAACAAAATATGAATACCAGAAAGGGAGACAACAACTATATTGTTATGGTCGGTCATCCAGACTACGCTAAAACTGTATTCCAAGCACCAGAGACAAACCACAGGAGATTTAAACTACAATTAGTAGACCTTTTGACTAAGAAAAACAATCTCCCAAAATCTTTGGCTTTAATGTACCTTTTTTTAAAAGATTATAATGGTTAACGTCTTGATGTATGTATTTTGACTTACGATAATAGCATTCATCATTAATTTCAAAGTTTAAATCAGTGAAAAACAACATAGGGAATCACATAAAAGTCTTTGAGGAGCGTGCCAAGGTCAGTCAATAGTGTACGCTTTCAAGGCTGATATGCATTCATCACCTTTATATGAAACGCATATAAAATTAACTATGGCATTAATGGCTCTCTTAGACTTTACATGATCAAATTACAAATTTCTTCATCAAAATTGAAACATACTGTTTTTTTTCAATTCCCTACCGAAACAAACGTATTTTCCCGAGGAATTTTGAATCAAACAATCAAAAAGTCTCCATTGAATGATTGGTGCCTAAAACCATTTATTTAGAAGCTATAAATTGGTTGTGCATGCTTGTTGCTTTTGAATTGACAAATATGTCATGCATATTCAGGACGAACACAAATTGACAATGACACTCGTATATAGGTTCGTCAAAGTGAAAGGACCGAGATGAAGGGCGGAAAGTTTTGCTTTTCACTTGAAAACAAGGGTACTGTGGATTCATTTATTTTCTTGTGTACCAATTTTCGTGGATTGATGCATTTTCTGGATATTTGATTTCGTGGTTTTGCCAAAATCTGCATACAACCCTTTATAAAATTAGCATTTCTTTGAACATTTAAATTCGTGGTTCACCTGTACCCAAGAAATCCACGAAATCCACAAAATTGGTATCCAACGAATAATAATGGATCCACAGGGTTAGAAAGGGATAGATATTTTCCTTTGAATCAGGCATAGATGGCCGGCCTGTTTTATCTATTGCGCGTGGCACAATGCAGGCAAACTTACGATGTGACGAAAGAATTGGTTCAAATTCTCTTACAGGAACCTCAACAGGCCGCCTACTACAGATTTATGAAAAGCTGTTACATGTAGAAGCTTATGGTTCTCTAACGTGCAAAGACACTAATCTATCATTCAGTAGCCGGTTAATGTCATACTTTCATTGTTCACTACTATATTGTGAATTGTATTTATTAAATGAATTATGATTGTCTAAGTATAATGATGACCGTCCTTCATCCCGGTAGACTCCTATTTGATAGAAACTATCTTCTGTATTTATTTTTATTGTTAATGTATTTTCATGCATGAAATACTTGCCAAAGGACGTAAAACAAACACAACAACTCAATCATGTGGAGATTGTTTACAATTATCATCAATCCAGTTCAGCAAGGAAGGCTCTTAAAGCCCCTAGTTCATGTTTATGTTCACAATTTTCAGTTTTGAAGTTTCAGAAGAGGGCGAAAGATACCAGAGGGACACTCAAACTCACAAATCGAAAACAAACTGACAACGCCATGGCTAAAAAAAAAAAAACAAACAGACAAACAATAGTACACAAAACACAACATATAAAACTAAAGACAAAGCAACACGAACCTCACCAAAAACTGGGGTGACCTCAGGTGCTCCGGAAGGGTAAGGAGATCCTGCTTCACATGTGGCACCTGTCGTGTTGCTTATGTTAGTACAAACCCGGTAAATAGTCTAATTCGGTAGGTCACTTTCGTGAAAAGGAACGGGATTGTAGTTACGACATTAGGAACATATCCGCTATCATCTGTGAAACAGTTATCCATAACGGTCAACCAACTCGTGATGGCGTCCGTAAAATTTACGAAGGATGATTTCAACTTCACCATTTGGAACTCTTGATTTAATAGCTTCCTTGTGAGCAGCAACCTCTATCAAGGAAATCTCGATAGGAAATACAAGCCCGGGAATATCCTATCAATTGGGAGATATATACCCCATATGCAGGCGCTGCGGGAATGTTGCTACATAGAAATGGAAAGTTCACAATTGGGAAGCTGAAATCATCTTTTTGTCGTAAAGTTTTGTTTTCAATCGACCCTCATTGTCAATTTCTAGATATAAGTAAGAAATTGACACTGAGGACGGCACTGAGGAAACTACCTTTAATTCTACATCTTTTCATTGTCATTGACAGCGACGGAAAAGAATTGGAAGAACATAGAAAGCCGACACAAGAAAAGATGTTGCGCCCTGCTGTTGTGGCGAATTACGTACCTCTTATTGAAAAAGTTTCTAACGATTTTATTGAGAAACTAGAAAGAAAAGAAAAACTGAAGATTTGTTTACAGATTTACTCAACTATACGACGGAAAGTTTGTATGATTTTAAAACATAACTATATTTTGGTATTATTCTTTGACAGGCGGATTTTGCGTTGTATTTTTAGAGGAAAGAAGGCGAAAATTCGAAATGAGAAATCGCTAAAACGCGAAGACGAAATCGCGAAAATTGCGAAAATGCGAAATCATTTCATTTCGCGATTTTGAGTTTTCTATCTAGTAATTTAGCATTTTTCCGATTTTTGCAATTTCTCATTATCGCCTTTTTCCTTTAAATATACAAATCAAGACCGAGAAAAGCGAAATAAGCTTCATCCGGCTTCCTCAAACAGGATTAAAACCATCAGACATAATATTCTGTTTTGTACTAATTTAACATGAAACTTTATGTGATGTGTGTGACTGTAGTCACACATATCACATAAAGTTTCATGTTAAAATAGTACAAAACAGAATATTCACAAAAGTTTTGCTTTTGAGTCTTTGAAGCCATGAAAGAATCTTGTTTCGTCTGATCAGTTGATTTCAATTTTACAAACCAAAAGTAATCTTATTTTTTTTTATTTGACACTTTGATGACTGTAGTCGATCTAACTCGACAGTCGTTAATCATAAACAACTAAACTCCAATAATAGACCTTATCTCCGACATTTTTTATACTCGATATTTTATGACACTTGAACTTTTGACGTCATACATCAGGCGGAAACCCAGTTGAAATTAAACAAAAGAAATGGAACACTTTATTAGAGAAGGTAAAAGGGCAAGTTGGTAAATTTGATTTGTTTACATCGTTTCTATGGGCTTTGAAAGTTTAATGAATGTGCATAATTTAGGATTTTATGCATCTTATATTATGTGTTTTACTTAAATTATGGTATGGAGCTTCGAGATATTTGTTTACTTTTAAATGATAGACAATTTTTCACAAAACTGGGGTAGGTGCAAACACATGTGGATCTTTTTGTGCATAAGCATAAATTCTGCAGAAAAAAAATTCCAAAGAAAGATTTGTTTGAGTTGACAATTCTGTCTTAAAAACGTATAAAAGAAAAATCTTTGATACATCATGATCATCTCGCTTCAGATTCTATTATTTTTTATATAGATAGGCGATAGGTTGATAAAATAACATTAAAAACTTGCAGTACCAAGAAATGAAATATATGGGTCAAGTGAAATACCTTTCTAATGAGTCATAACAACAGAGTAGGTGTGTTCGAATTACAATTTTTTACTAAAAGTACTTGACGACAGACTTTACAAGTGGATCTTAAAAAAGCATAACTTCAAAAAAACTTCATTTTGTGTGTGTGTTATTTAGTGTAATTGGTACTCAATCTTTAATCTGCCCTTCCACGAAATATTAAATCAGATTTTTTTTTAAATATTTTTGAACTTTTGAAAATTCCCCCTGACAACCAATCAGACAATAGTTTTAAGTTGAACAAATGCATAAAAGAACATTAAATGATGCTCAATAGCCAGTATATACATTTGTCTTTGAAAATACAACTGGTATATAAGGATCGTAATTATGCTATGTGGATAAATTGGTCGGTTTTCAAGAGCTAAATTGAGAGCGCGTCATCACTACAATTGCTTCTAATTTTACGATTTAAAAATAAAGTGGCGTAATGGGGAGATAATTTTAACGTAGGAAAAAGTAAAATCACAAAAATACTGAACTCCGAGGAAAATTCAAAAAGGAAAGTCCCCAATCAAATGGCAAAATCAAAAGTTCAAACACATCAAACGAATGGATAACAACTGTCATATTCCTGACTTGGTACAGGCATTTTCTTATGTAGAAAATGGTGGATTGAACCTGGTTTTAACGCTAGCTAAACCTCTCACTTGTATAAACTCTGACTGATATATACAATAATTACTCTGTATAATTATACCGCTGTTGATAGTAAACTTGGAATTAATAGTTTGAAGCAAATACATGTTATTATAAATAGCGCAAAAAAAAACGTGAACATTACTGAAATTAAAAAGATGAAAAAAAAAATCGGATTTTGGAAAAAGGGGAGGGGGCTAAAGAAATTTCCCTGTCCCAAAGTACCTATGGTCAGGATGGAATTTACAGAATAAGGAATTATACGCCATTACAAATAAAGAATTAAGAGAAAAATTACCTTAAAGTTTTAAAGGATAGAGACAAAATATAAAGAATTAAGAATAATGCTCTATTTCTTTATATTTTAACTCTTAATTATTCTCTATTCTTCATTTATTTTTGTCCATTTTTCTCTATTAGAATCAAAATAATTCTATCATATCTTGCTCAATGCTCATTTTAACATGGGAAGCATTATATTTGTCAACATTTTACACCTCGCTCACCCTCTGTATAAAGATATTGACAAATATAATACCTACCCATGTTAAAATGAGCATAGAGCACGGCAGGATAGAATTATTTCTTAAATGTGGGACAAAACTAATATTCGCAAAAAAATCTAAAATTTGAAACAAAGTCCTGTAATAGAAAAATGGACTACTGTTATGTGTATACCTGTAATCGTTAATATTTTTCTGTTTTAAGGTGTTGGAATGTTATGTTTTAATAAAAGACTTTGCTGTCTCGACAGTGATAACAATCCTGTGCCTGTGGCTGTCCATGTCAGGAAATTATTTGAGATGCTTGGAACCGCATTTATGAGACCAAGAAAGAGTCATTTGTCCACTGATTCAAAATTCTTCAAGGAATATGAAAAACACACATTTGAGTTTGGAAAGTACGTATTTGTATGCCCCCGCGACCAAATGTCGATAACCATATTAATTTATCCCTGTCCGTCCGTTCGGATATACAGTTGGGTGCAGACCAAGCATTACATGTAGACGGGCCGAAAAAGTTAACGCGGCGTTTACTCGCGTGCACTTCATGTTAACGCCGCGTTAACTGTGCGTTAACTCCGAAATTTCAGTAGACATAAAAAGTAAACGGGCGTTTACTTTCGCGTTTACCTCCGCGTTAACGCAAAAACGGCGCATCTTCTAATTTTGTAAAGAGTAAACGGGCGTTTACTTTCGCGTTTACTTCCGCGTTAACGTGAAAAAATGCGCGTCTTCAATTTTCGTCAAAAGTAAACGCACGTTTACTGTTTGAAGTAACCGCGCGTTAACGCAGATTGTCATCGTATCCTGGATACACTGACCTAAAATATCAAATGATTAAGTATATCAAAATTAAATGACCAACTGGCCATTTTCGATTGAGATATTGACATACAGTTAATCAATAATGCTATCACACCTCTTTAATTAATTGAAAATTAATCATAGTAAATTTCTTTTTCTTCACAAATAAATAGTTCAAGTATGTCCTTTTATTCAAATAATTTAATAATCACCAAAATCAAACAGTTTTCACATTTCAGACAGGCTGACTCGGGATGACTCGTAAAACAAAATTATTTGATCTCATTAACCAAAACTGACTATATTTGCCCTTTATCAAGTTATCTGTATAGCTGCGTAGTAATTCAGTTATATTTGTATGTCATTATGCACCGTATAATACAATTGACAGCAATATTGGAACCAGCATGTCCTCTTTTTATTCAAAATATTGAATCGTTAACAAATTTCAGTAGTTTTCATACCTCAGACTGACTCTTAAAACCAAATTATTTGTCCGCATCAACCAACACTGACCATATTAGCACTTTATTATGTAAATCTTATAGTCGCATAGTAAATCAGTAATATTTTCATGTTAGGATGGATTGTATAAAACAAATTATAGCAATATTGTAACATAATGAGTACAAAAAATTTTCTGCATCAATTTAGAGTACCAGCATGTCCTCTTTTTATTCAAAATATTGAATCATAAACAAATTTCAGTAGTTTTCCTATTTCTGACTGACTCAAATAATAAAATTATTTGTCCACATCAACCAAAACTGACCATATTAGAACTTTATTATGTAAATTTATATAGCCGCATAGTAAATGAGTTATATTTTTATGTACGGATGGATTGTATAATACAAATGATAGCAATATTGGAACATAATGACTAAAAAATTTTGTTCGCATCAATTTAGAGTGCTAGCATGTCCTCTCTTTATTTAATATATTGAAATGTAAACAAATTTCAGTAGTTTTCATACCTCAGACTGACTGGTATAACAAAATTATTTGTCCGCATCAACCAAAACTGACCATATTTGCACTTAATTATGTAAATCTTATAGTCGCATAGTAAATCAGTAATATTTTCAAGTAAAGATGGATTGTATAAAACAAATTATAGCAATATTGGAACATAATGACTACAAAAAATTTCTGCATCAATTTAGAGTATCAGCATGTCCTCTTTTATTCAAAATATTGAATCCTAAACAAATTTTAGCAGTTTTCTTACCTCAGACTGACTTGTATAATAAAATTATTTGTCCGCATCAACCAAAACTGACCATATTAGCACTTTATTATGTATAAATGATAGCAATATTGGAACAGAATGACTAAAAATTTTGTTCGCATCAATTTAGAGTGCCAACATGTCCTTTTTTTATACAAAATATTGATTCATAAACAAATTACAGTTGTTTTCATACCTCAGATTGACTTGTATCATAAAGTTATTTGTCTCCATCAACCAAAACTGACCATATTAGCACTTTACTATGTAATTCTATATAGCCGCATAGTAAATGAGTTATATTTTCATGTAAGGATGGATTGTATAATACAAATGATAGCAATATTGGAACATAATATCCAAAAAATTTTGTTCGCATCAATTAATAGTGCCAGCATGTCCTCTTTTTATTCAAAATATTGAATCTTAAACAAATTACATTAGTTTTCATACCTCAGACTGACTCGCATAACAAAATTATTTGTCCACACAAGGAATTGTATATTTAAATATACAATTCCTTGGTCCACATCAACCAAAACTGACCATATTTGCACTTTATTATGTAAATCTTATAGTCACATAGTCAATCAGTAATATTATTTGTCAGTAGTTCGTGTTGGTTTGTATTTTAAACAAAACTATTTAACGGCATCATTCAACACTCACATGACTGATTCATGTACTTTATAATGAAAAGTATGAGAAGTCCTTTACTTGGAATAGTCATGATAGTATATTGTTAATATATTATGTAGGTTGGTTGATTTTGTTTGTAGCATAACGTCCAGTGGCTATTTTTCATTCATGTTCAGATCGAGTATATTTTTTGGACGTCCCAAATATCATTTATAATCGTTATGGATAAATCTGTCTAAATTGACGAGATGGTACAAATGTACATACTTATATACATCACTTTATTAATATCCCTTTCAATACACTGTACAATTTTCGTTTGGCAAAACAGAATCATGTAAATCCAAGGCAAACAAGGTGAATTACGATTAAAAATAATGTATTAATTAATGCATCGAGTTATTGTTATAGGAATTCGAAGAGACAGTTAAAAATCGGGAACGAAGCAACGTAAACCATGATGTGTATATCCCATCATATAAAAATATTTTTCCGATGTGCCGGATAACCTTTCTATACGCCTCGATATTTGTACATATGCTAATCAGTAAAGTTATTGGAACTGATTTTTTGTAATTTAATAAAATTAATATTTCGAATTTAAAGTGTTTTTTAATTGTTTTGGTTTGAAACACCTGAGACTACTATGTGTTATAGTAGTCTCAGGAAACACATATACCTAAAATATTAAGATAAAAGTCGTTTTTATAAAACAAATATACAAATGAACACGAAGTTTATTTCTTAATTTACACAATCAGTTAACGAGAAAAGTAAACGCCCGTTTACTTTGAAGTGCACGTAAATATACACTTGTGAAATCTGTAGTAAACGCCCGTTTACTTTAAGTGCACGTAAAAATAAATTTGTGAAATCTGAAGTAAACGCCCGTTTACTACTGACTAAACAGACACAGAGTAAACGCCCGTTTAGTAAATGTACTGACTAAACGGACACAGAGTAAACGCCCGTTTACTCGGGTAGACATTAGAAATTTCCATTTTGACCGCGTCAACGTAATTATAGTAAATGTGCGTTTACTAGTAAACGGGAAAATTGAAGTTAACTAACGAAATATGTGCACGCGGCGTTAACTTGCGTTTACTTTATGTAATGCTTGGTCTGCACCCAACTGTAGATATATGATAAGTCCGGCTATCTCCTCCTACAGTTTTTGAGCTACAGCTTTAATATTTTGTATAGGATATTTCTACACATAATGGAGGTGTATATGTCTACAGAACTTTCATTCTTTTTCAAATATTCTAAAAATCCCAGGTATTTGGACTTAGCAATTTTTATACTAGCTACAGAACGTGATCATGGTTTATCTCCTCCTACAGTGTTTGAGCTACAGCTTTTATATTTTGTAGATTGTTTTTACACATAATGGAAGTGTGCATGTTCACAGGGTTTTGTTTCAAATATTCTCAAAATACCAGGTATTTGGACTTAGTCATTTTTTGTGTACTCAGAACAAACATAAAAGATAGATTATCATACACAGTGTTAAATTTATAATTTCTTATGGTCAGGCGATGGCATCATTTGTGTTTTACAGACAGTGCAACAACTTCAAGTTGTACTTCAACATCACTGTCTGTCAAATCTAAAGTATGTGGAACTACACTCATGCATATGGCAGAGCAGAAAGGGGGTATCGTCAATATTTTGTCTTTTTCTTTCTAATTCTTCAAGTGGTAACAAAACGAGACATAAGATATATTACGGTGTGAGCTTTGTTTTTTATCGGCTGTCAGTCGGTATATCGAGTAAAATGATGGTGAAAGAATAAATAACGGTGGTCAAGTTTTGCAATTGGATCGTGAAAGATCTGGTATGGGATCGTAAAGGAAATCTTATCGAGAAGACACATGCAACGTCAGTAAATAATCGAATTTGATGTAATAGAATGACAAATATTGGAAAAATAAAACTGTCTATCAAAATGGTTTAACAATTTACGACCAGTATCTGAAAAAAATCAAGTTTTAAAAGTACACCGTTTTTACAAAACAACTAAAGGCAGATTGCTCATCAAAATTTCAAAGAAATAAAAATGCAAACAGAAATAATTTTTTTTTTTTTTTTTTTTTTTTTTTTATATTTTGAATAGATAAACTACCTTTCCTTTTAAAATATCGTTCCATATTACTTTTTAAAATGGTTCTTGAAGTTCTTTTGTTTTAGTTTAATCAGCAACTTTGCAAAAATTGGAATATTTGTTATTTCGGACCGTGAAAGATCGGGTACCTCTATTTTATGATCGTGAAAGATCTGTAGCCGCGTATTTGTTATTACAAAAACGAAAACGATCAAATCATAATTTATACGCATGATATTTAAATTTGGAATTGGTATATACGAAGAAAGTATTTTCAGTACTTATTCCGCTTTAGTTTTGTTTGTGAATAGGGTCATGATGGTTCAATGCTAGTGGATCGATTATTGAATAATACAACACCGACTATTTGCCCAATACCATTATAAGTCCGTCTGTCCGTCCTGCATAAGTTTTATACCGTATGAAAAGCTAAGATTGTCTCATCTGATTTGCCAATAATTTTTATGCGCAATCATATCTATAAAACGAAGATCCAAGTTGTTTTTTGTAAAAACTGTGGGGAAAACCAATTGCTAAAAAAACCCGCAGGGAAACAACTGTCATACCCCTGACTTGGTACAGGCATTTATTCTAAGAAAAAGGTTGGTTAAACCTGGTTTTCTAGCCAGCTAAAACGCCCACTTGTATGACAGTTGTTTAATGTTCGTAATATTGCCAAATTGGATGAGCTACACCAAACAGACATAATTGATTAACGTGGCCATAACTGGGATCAAGCAGCTAAAAATGGGTAAACATACATCACAGACATACAACACAACTGAATTAAATGTTCAAACACATCACATATACACTTTCTCGATAAAATATAAAATAAGTAAAATATAGATAGAACTACATAAAAACCTCGTGTGTCCGAATCGTATCTCTGTTCCCTTCTGCATACATGTAAGGAACGCCAAAAGCCAAAAGCCAAAAGCCAACAAAAAATGAAAGCTGGATGCACATATACCGAACCCCGTCAAGAGTCATACGACCAAATGGAACGAAAGAGTAAAAAGACAAATAAAGTAAAACTGTAAAGTAGATAAAATTCTACACAGAGTCAGCACCTAGATTCTATAACTTAAAACCATACTGTATTATTTGTGAAGTAGACACTTAATATGTATCTATTAGATCTTGGAATTTTCTAATGTTTTTTTTTAGAAAAAATGACGAAAAATCCTGGCTCATTAATTTTTTGCTCAGACACTGATGACATTTTACAAATTCTGAGTTACAACTGCAAGCTCTTGAATGTCGTATGAGTTGAGAAATGTAACTCTATATGCGGATGAAGTTTGTACATTGCTGTTACGTGAGGAAAATTTATAATTTCAAAATTGAAATCATCTCGTTTGATGTAGTCAAATTCGGGGTATATGTCTAAAAATGAGGCTTAGGAAACTGTACATGTGGTGTCTGTAATCTCTAGTTCAGGTTTATTAATGGGACCCAATCCCCCAAAAATGTATTGTTAATGGAAAGAACATCTTAAATAAACATGTATGCAAAATTTAATGATATAGCTTCTTTGATCTAATTCTTACGAAAACAAAAAAAATACACCTTGAGATATTCCCAGGGAAAGACCACCAAACCCCCTCTCTTTTCACTCATTCATGGATGCATTTAACATTATCAATACAGAGATATTTACTTTTCGACAATTTACGCTGCTGGAGGTCTTTTATCTTGAAAGCCTCTTAAATGAACACAGGTCCAAAAAAGGGTTTATCAACCCCCTCCCCCCAAAAAAAATGAAAGCAGTAAGTTTTGTCCTTAGTAAGTAATTACACGCTTCAACCAATTACAAGTATAGCAAATGGTAAACAAATGTTGTTTTCTGATCATTAAGTCTGGTCACGCCCAGTCTAATTAAGAATAAATCTCCGCACTCGCTCATTTTGTATTCTTGGTCGCTGCCCGAAGAATAAAAAATGAGCGAGTGCTGAGTTTTAATTTTAATTAGGTTGGGTCACGCCTTGTCTTTCACGGTTTCAATAATGCGTTGACTGATCTTTCACGGTCAATTTAGATTAAAAATCAACAAAACTTTTTCTAAAATAATATGAACTGAACTTTTCATGTAACAAAATGCTTTTATTTTACTGGACTATCTGACACACTAAAGATTAAGTTTCAAATATATCATAAAAGAAATATTGGAATGTGATCATTAGATACAAAACGTGTTTTTTTTTTTCTTAAAGATTCTTGTGGACTGTGTGTCGCCTGTTGTGTTTTCTTAAAAAGTGCTGCATTTTTTCTTTATCGTAGTGCACAGTATTATTAAGGAGGTTGAACCATGTTGACAGACTTTTTTGATTTTTTTTTATATGGGTTCCACCTTTTGAAAATACAGCTGATTTTTCACAGATTTTGAAGTAGAATTACACTTAATTGCATTCACGATTCCATACCAGATCTTTCACGAACCGATCGCAATGCTTGACCACCGTTACTTATTCTTTAATTCACGTTTTATGTTTTTGTTGTTGATATTCCGAATGACACCCATGTTTAATACTAGATTTTTATTTCAAAAAAGGCCCTATGCGCACTTCATCCTTTTTAGCGTGTTCTCTTTCTACTGGACATGTTCAAGATCAAGAAACAGAAAATAGATTGTGTTGCAGAATTCTGTAAACTTTAGCATTCAAGTTTGAAATCTTATAATTGATTGGCTTGTTTATAGATTTTATTATTGTATTATAATAAGACAAATTTAAGAACTTTTTTTTCGAGGTTATATACCCCTTTATTGTTAAACGACCTTAAGATTTATATTGTATTTTACTCGCCGGAGTCGGTGCTTTAACTCTGTGTTTTTGTGAACGAATAACACTGGATGTTGGAAATTATATCATAGGAAAAAGTAAGTTAAACATGACCAGACCTTGCTGTTTACTTGCAGAATTGCAAAGGAAATAATCGATACACAGAAAATATTTCTTTCTAAAATGAAAGATGAAGGAAAACTAGAAAAGTATCTTGAGGAGGAACCAAACTTCTTGTACTCACTTTTATCTGACCCAAGAGTAACAGAGGAGTCAGCAACTAGCATGGTTATGGATCTATTCGGTGCCGGAATTGAAACGGTGAGTATATATTGTTTTCTATTGAATAAAAGCGTAATCCAGCAGGGACCGTCACAACCAGACAGGGAAACTGATCGGCAAATTATTGCATTAATCTGTACCAATGCAGTGAGTTAAATATTGCTTTTTACACCAGATTTCATGGTGGTGCTCCTTGATAGGATAGATAAACTATATATCAGACGAACGTATTTATGCAGGTCTTTCTTTAAACAAGACAGTCATCTGATTGATATTTTAGTATGGGGAACTGGGTAGGCAAATGCTCACATTAAATCTGTGCCGATACAGTGTGCTAAATGTCTTCCTTTACACCATAACTCATGGTGACACTCCTCATGAAAGGATGCTTAAACGTAACATACATGTAATACTTCAACACGCGAGTTTTTATTGGTTTTAAGCTAGTTTTCAGTGGCTGTCAGTACAGACTGATCGGTATTGTATGTGGTTTTTTTATTAGTAGTTATTTTTGTGTGTGATTTGTGTCAAGCCTCTTTCAACTTTTTTTATAGTTGTTCTGAAGTTGTACTTCAACACTACTCTCTCAGGTAAGAGGAAGCTTGGGCGCCTGCAAACGTGTTTAACCCCCGCCACATTCTGTTTGTCTGTCCAAAATCAGCACCTTTTATTTAGTAGTTGTCGTTTGTTGCTGCATATCATATTTGTTTTTCATTCATTGTTTTGTACAAAAATCAGGCAGTTAGTTGATTGATAACGTTTAAGTCATTTTGGTGTTTTGTAGAAAGTTGTTTCATTGATTAATTGATTGTTGGTTGCTTAACGTCCAGTGGCAATTGTTTCATTGGCAATCATGCCACATCTTCTAAAGAAATAAAAGTAAGTAAAATATTATTGGTCTTTTCTTTTGAATTAGTCTTTTCCGATTAAAGCAATGTATTTTGATAGTAAACGGTAGCGTAGGCTTTAATTGTAGCCAAAACATTCTTTTCCTCCTTTTACCATAAGACGAAGTGTCGCATAGCATGACCACCATTTGACCTTGAACTTCGAACCCATAATTAAAATAATTAATTTATAGACATTGCCTCGGCCTAACATATAGCTTTTGTATTCTTTGAAATAGACTTATAATATTTGGTACATGTGTGGAAGCTCTCAAGACGAAGTGACGGCTACTATTTCAGAAGACGTTTTCTCTTAAAATATTGTTTTAAGGAGGCATATTTAAAATCTGTAATTTGTCCTTCATTGATATTCTAGGTAATTGGCAGTATAAGTATCTGAATGAATATGGATAATTTCAAAATGAAATTAACGTCAGATCATTTGTTAATGATCCATTGTTTCGGACTTTGTTAGCCAATCCAAATGTTCTGGTGTACGCGTTTGAAAATTATACCCAAGATCCTTAATTTCAGTCAGTATTTCAAACGGTGAATTAACTAAATTTATCATGATTTTTCATTTCTTCGATAATAGTCCGCCAATACCCTGACGTTTGTACTAACTGATCTAAGCTTGTACCCTGACAAACAGAAAAAGCTGTATGAAGAAATACAGAGAGTTGTTGGTGAAAGTAGGATTCTTACTAAAGAACATCTCGCACAGATGTCTTACTTAAAGGCGTGTGTCAAGGAAAGTCTAAGGTTGGTACTATCTGAAAAATCTGTTGTTGAACAACTAAGGAATAACTCATTATTGATGCAAAATAAAGGCCAGATAGTGGTTATGGCAAAGCAATCACAATACAAACATACTATATGTATATTTAAAATATTAAGATACTGGTCACGTGTATACTTTATAATCTATAGGTTTAACGCTAAAGAGAAATTGATGTATGAGCTCTGCATCATTAAATGGAATTTCGCTTGGAAAGGAAAATATATGTGCCAGAAGAAACTTTTAACAGCATAATAAAATTGATAAACTTAATCATTTGAACTAATATTTAAAAAAAAAAAAACGACATATCTGCGGTTTTGACTTTTGTATATTTTTTTTTAAGAATCCAGTTTTTTTTAAATAATAACATGTTTAATGGAATTTGTTTTCTTTGGAAATGCCCGTTTCTCTAAGAAAAACAGTTGTATCAGCAATTTGATGAAAGTACATATCTAGTGTCTAAGCTTTGCTTACAAGGGTCTAACGAAACTCCGTTTTACCTTTTGTTCTGGTAATTATTAAATCAGCCAATGAAATCTAAGTCTTCAAACTTTTGAAGATGTGTATTAATCCGCGACGAAAACCGGGGAATACCGAAAGGTCTTTAAAACAGAAAGTAGAACGGAGTGTTTTCAGATCTTTCTAAGCAAAGTTTAAACACATGATATGTATTTAAATCAGATGGTCTTATCAGCCAACGTTTGCCGTGATGCTTATTTGGTCTTCACTTGCTTGCCAACAATAAAATTGAGAATGGAAATGGGGAATACGTCGAAGAGACAACAACCCGACCAAAGAGCACACGACAGCCGAAGGCCACCAATGGGTCTTCAACGCAGCGAGAAAATCCCGCACCCGGAGGTGGTCCTCAGCTGGCCCCTAAATAAAATTGTGTACTAGTTCAGTGAAAATGGACGTCACCCTAAACTCCAAAACATATAAATGAACTAAAATTTAAAAACATACAAGACTAACAAAAGCCAGAGGCCCCTGACTTGGGACAGGCGCAAAATGCGGAGGGATTAAACATGTTTTGTGAGATCTCAACCCTCCCCCTATCCCTCGAACCAATGTAGAATAAAGAAACACATAGCAATACGCACGGTAAAACTCAGTTTAAAAGAAGTCCGAGTCCGATGTCAGAATAGGTAACAAAAGACACTAAGCAAAATGACAATGATACATAAATGAACAAAGGACTACTAGCAGTTACTGACATGCCAGCTCCAAACCTCAATTAAATTGATTGAAAGATTATAACTTCATCATATGAAAATCAAGTACAATCTCTCCCGTTAGGGGTTTAGCAGTTACCCACATTATTTACCATTTATGTTCATTAGTTGTCACATTACCTGCCATTAATGTTCATTTGTGACTAGATATACATTTGGAATGTATGTATTGAGTAAAATATATATTGATTATTCTGTTTTTGTTTTTAAATTAGTTAATTAATTAATTAATGATTAATTAATTAATTAATTAATTAATTAATTAATTTATTTATTTATTTATTTATTTATTTATCTATTTATTCATTTACTTATTCATTTATTTATTTAACATAACTAATCAATTAATTAGATCAATTGATTGATTGACCGATTGATTGATTGATAAGTTGATTGGTTGATTGGTTGATTAATTGATTGATTGATTGATTGATTTATCTTAAAAATGTTTACAGTGCACATACATGCTCGGTAATTACAAGGCACCATTAATTTGATTTTATAAAGTATTGGATTAGTTGCCACATTGCTTGTCATTTATGTTCATTAATTGCCACATCATTTGTCATTTCTGTTTATTAGTTGCCCCATTGCTTGCATTGTAATTGCAAGCCATTACTGTTTATTATTTTCCTATTGCTTGCACTTTGATTGCATGCTTGTCATTTATGTTCATTAATTCCTCCATTCTTTGTCGCTACTGTCCTTTAATTGCCACATTATTTGGCATTAATGTTCATAACATGCCACATTATTTGCAGAAGAAAATTTCCCTTATCTAGTGGTACTGGAAGATATTTAGAGACAGATCTTAAAGTTGGAGGATATGAAATTCCAAAAGATGTGAGTCAAAATGGTCTTCTATAATTTACTTTAAGAGTCCTTTTACTTTAGAATAATTCCAATATACGAGTTAATTTATAGTTAGGGTTAGGTAACCATTTGTTATAGATTATGTTAAAGTTACGGACCTCTAAGAGAAGTCTAGGGATGACAAAGTTTCTTTGAACATGTCAACCGTTGAATAACGAACACTTAAGTTTACATCGATCACATTGTCAACATCGAAAGCTTACGATATCGACTATCGAGTCAACCTCTTGTTTAAATTGAAGCTGAGTAGTAAGGTCATAACAAAACAAAAAAAAAGTATAATTAACTTTTGATCGGTACTGTTTATCAATGTTTAAGTCGTATTTAGATGTAATAACAAGCAGATAAAAAAAAATGAATGTAAAGTTATATCTTATGTGTAGGTAGTAAAAATTATAGACAGTGGAATAAAAGATTCATTTCCCTTGTATTAGGGAGATATGAACATTTGTTCACCCTCGGAAAGTCATATTTCCCTCGGGCGATGCCCTTGCGAAATGTGAACTTTCTTGGGTGAAGAAAATCTTCATATCTCCCTCCCGCAGGCACAAGCAATACACGTATAGTAAACCTAGTCCAAGTCTGGTTCCACATCGATATTTGATAAACTTGGTGATATTTGCGTATACTAAATACTGAATATTTTACGAAATGAATCAACTTAAATTAGTCAACACCCTTGTGTAAACATCGTTCATATCGTCGAGATCGCAGTGTTATTAGAATTGTGTTATCGTATACGTAGTCTACACCCCGGCGTATATATACCGTTTACATGGTCGACATCGCAATGTAGACAAGATCGTTTTAACATCGTGTGTATATGGTATCATAATCCCGAGTCTTTACCATTGAGCTTACATCGTTCATATTGGCGACATTGCGTTCAAATTATTTGACGAGTCTCAAACATATAATAGGGACAGACAAGTAGAGAAAAAAATTGATAACATTGTTAACGATATAAACAAGATATCGTGAATTTATTGTAGATATGACGATGCCCGCAATGTAGACGATGTAAATAACACTTGATATATCATACAATGTAAACAGTGTCAACACGATATCGTGTGTACATTGTAGATGACGGGATACTGACGATATAAACAATACATGAAAGTACATACAATGTAAGCGATGTAAACACTTTATCGTTTACATCGTGCGAACATTGTACACATCGCGAAATTGACGATATCGAAGATGTTAACAATATATGAGATAATTTTCAATTTAAACGATGATGACATGATACTGTTTATTTATAGAAGGCAATGCAATGTTGACAATATCGGTTTAACATTGTGCACTGGACACAAATGTCCATGTATTGTACATACGTTTCTCTTGAATTAAATTAAATTATAATTCCTGTACCTTTTAGACCTTAGTTGTTGTTAACAGTGCATTAATGTGCAAAGACGAGCGATTTTTCCCTCGACCAACTAAGTTTATTCCAGAAAGATGGCTGTTTAGGACAAAGATTCGCAGAAAATGAAATATTCATAGCAGTTACCAAGGTATTTTGCTACACCGTTATGAGTTTCTTAGCTGACAGCCATTCAAATCGATTCAAAATTGGCCGTTTTAGAATTCTAGTATATGATATAGAAGGGGTCTTTGCTTGTTTCCATGTTTGTTCACAGTATGATTTTTTTCTATGTGTAGTATTTGGTGATGCGAAACACCACAGCAACTGGCGAGAAAAAGAGAGAGGGAGAGATAAGATACCAAGTCACAAACCATCAGTCATAAAAAACAGAACACCATGGCAAAAAATTTGAAAAATACACTGACGAACAACTCTATCTACAAAACGCAACAAGGAAAACTAAAAATTAGGCTTCGTAAACACCACTATAAACAGGGATGAACTCATGTCCCTGGAAGGGTCAAATATTCAATCATTTAAACTTCATGTTTTTGTTTGCACTGTTTATACTATATTTCTTTACACAATACATCTTTTATTTGGTTAAAAATGTTAATTTGATATTGCATAAAGATGTAAAGACATGTAACAGGAAATATTTCAACAAATGATCCTGACATTATATAATCTCTTGTATAATATTCTTCTGTTTTTGTGATTATATTCATAAATAATATTCAATTGCAGATAATACAGAATTTTCAAATATCATTGCCTGCTGGAGTTACAGAAGTAAAATCTCACTACACCCCATTTCGGACGCCGTCAGAGAAAGTTACACTTTACTTTTAGAAAAGAGGAATCAGTAATTGATGAATGCTTCTTTTTTTAAATTTTGTCGTGGCGTAAAAGCGTTGACTTATATGCAAAATTTGGATGCAGCGCATAAAAGCTTATTACTTAATACATGTATGTGCACACAGTCAACCGCTTTTGCAACACTAAATGATTATATAAGAAGCATTCAGTTCTTAAAATTACAATTTATGGCATAACCATTAAATCAAAACAGTTATCAAATTAATTTTTGCTTGTTTTTCCATGCATTGTTGTGACGTTTTCATGAGAGGCACGTGGTGTCATGAATGTTGCATTTTATTGAGAAATAGAACTTAATTTTGAAATGCCTCGCAATTGTCTGTCAATCAAAATCTTGGATTCTTGTGCAACACTCATGTAATATAGTTATAACTGAATAAACAGTTTGATTTACAAAAAAAAGGAATGAACAGCTACGATTGAGAGCCCGCATAAATGCTAACCTCGCACATTTTGTATGTATCTGTTCCATGTGAGGAGCCATATTTTTTCAGTGGTTGTCGTTTGTTGCTGTATATTATATTTGTGTTTTTGTTCACTGTTTTGTACATAAACTAGTCTGTTAGTTTCTCATTTGAATTGTTTTACATTTGTCATTTCGGGCTTTTTATTAATTGCCTTGCGGTATCGGTTTTGCTCATTGTTGGGGGCAGTACGGTGACCTTTAGTTGTTGATTTCTATGTCATGTTGGTCTCTGGTGGAGAGTTGTCTCATTTGCAATCATATCACATCTTATTATTTTTAAAACTTAATGAAAAAGTACATATGTTCAAGAAAGATTAGCTCTAAATCTAATTACTTTTATTTTTGTTGCATTGTTGCTGTCTCTTTGATATTATACCCTGTATCTCTTTTTAACATACGCAATACTAATGTTTGTTTACATTAAAGTCATTTAAAACTTCAAATTAAAAAAAAAGGTTGAATATGTTTTATATACACAAATGGGTAAGTTTTACTATAAAAACATGTGTACGTGAACTTTCTTTTAATAAAAATCCTTTATATTATCAAAATCTTCATAAATATACTGCTATTAAATTATTGTCTTCCCAGTCAATGATTCGCCAATATTTTCCCGTATGAAGTGACCTCGGCCGCCGCGCAGCGCAAGTGCGTTGGGGAAACTGTGATAAAATAATGTAAATATGTACTGAAAGGTAAATAGTAATAACTGATTCTTAAAGAACACATCTAATACCACAAATCAATAACAACTGTTATGAAAAAGTTGGATTTACAACTGGAAACGCATGGAAAATAAAAAAAAAAAAAATATCATGGCTCTAACAATTTCTTATTGGTCACGAGTTCCACGTGCTTTTTATCATTGTTTGTTTATCAATGTCACGACCAGGTGAACTTCGGCAACACACTCGAAAGTTAATTAGCCTCCTATCAACAATTACTGAATGAAATATTATTTGTCGATAATACGTTATAGATTCGTAATAGATTTATAAAAAAAAAGTGCATGCAGGAGTTAGTTTACTATATATGAATACATTGGTTCAATAATTTTGATAACATTAAAATTTCAAGAAACTCGTTTCATATGACTTTAAAACGAGAAATATTTAGTAAATTTTAGCATAATGCTTATGACTTTGTTTCTTTTTCATTTTGTGTTTTGTTAATATTATACCGTAAAGGTTGTAGTTGTGTAAATATCCATTGTTTGTATGAACGTCTTTTCTTTTTAAATTTTAACTATTTAAAAGGATAGAGTTTGATCTAATACACTGTGTCTAAACTACCCCGGCAAAAAATGTTTGGACTCAATGGTATCTAATATCCGGTACGGTGACGGACCATCAACAGACAGAGAAAAGGTAGGATTTCTGTTTATTTATTTGTTATTTTTATGATATTGAGGAATATAAATACATATATAACTATTTTCGATTGTAAGATAAAATATTTTCTACAACCGTTCTAGATTAACGGAGAAATAAGTGAAAAGGCACGTCAAAATGATGAATTGAGTGAACCTTGCCTCAATTTTGTTTAATTTCTCGTTAAATTGTGCACATTGTACGGAAAGAAAGGTACGCAAAGAAAGATATTAACACGGAGATTGCAAGACTAGTCACTTTGAGCACCTCAACATTTGTATTTCTGTGCATGGAACGAAAGAAATGGGTCATGTCAAAATGGAAGGACCCGGTTTTGTCAATGTTGTTTACTACATAATGACCCGGTTTTGTCTTTGTATATGACCCGGTTTTGTTTCTTTTTGAAACCACAAATTTATGAAAAGCAACGTTAACACGGATCTGAACATTGTCCGTCGAAAGAAATTCATACCTAATACTACTAAAATAACGAGGTCAGATTAATTGATGCACTCACTCACTCACTCAGTTAGTCTGTCATTCATTCATTCATTCATTCATTCATTCATTCATTCATTCATTCATTCATTCATTCATTCATTCATTCATATTCACTCACTCACTCACTCACTCACTCACTCACTCACTCACTCACTCACTCACTCATTCTTTGACTCACTCTCTCACTGACTGACTGACTGACTGACTGACTCACTGACTGACTCACTCACTCTCTCACTCACTCACTCATTCATTGACGGACAGGTAAAATAAGACAACCCCGCTAAATACTCTGGTACTATGAGATAAAGGTGTTACTAAAAGTATGACATAAACTTAACATTGTTCAATGAACCATGAAAAAATTCAAGTTTAGATGAAACCTGCCAGACAGGCATGTACACATTGCAATCATTAAAACCAACACCCAAAAAAAATAACATTTACCAATAAACCAAGAAAATAAGATCAAGGTCACATGAACCCTAAAGAGTCATAAGAAGTTAAATCACAAAAATACTGAACTCCGAGGAAAATTCAAAACGGAAAGTCCCTAATCAAATGGCAAAATCAAAAGCACAAACACATCAAACGAATGGACAACAACTGTCATATTCCTGACTTGGTACAGGCATTTTCTTATGTAGAAAATGGTAGATTGAACCTGGTTTTATAGCGCTGAACCTCTCACTTGTATGACAGTCACATCAAATTCCATTATATTGACAACGATGCGTGAATAAAACAAACAGACATAAAAGGTAAAATGTCAAAATAGGGATACAGCAGTCAACACCGTGTCACAATTTTAATCACAACAAAACAAAAATATTTAAAAAAGAAGCACAAAAAAGCATATATCACATGTGCACCATCCAACCAAATATAGTTGACCTATTACTTATGACTATAAGAGATACGGACTTGACTCGCGAAATGTTAACCTTGATCATGAAATGAGGTTAAGGTAAGGTGAACCCTGCATGACGGACAAGCAGAACTTGCAAGGATCCCGTACATCAAAAATAGTTATCCTATCAACTATTATTAGTGTGAAATTCAATTGATAAAAAACAGCTATTCATTTTTTAGGAAATCGCTGAACTATGAAAATGAGGTCAAGGGCAATGTACATATGATAGATAGAAATCTTCGTAACATAAGAGATCGTGTGCAAGGTATGGTGCATTCGGGTCCTCTAACTTCTGAAACATGAAGCTTTATACAAATAGTTCAAGCCGCCATTAATTTGCATCCCTTGGTCTCTCATTCCGACGTGACCAAAATACCAATGTGAATTTTCAGAATAAACATGATAATCCAACTCATATACATCCAATTTAGCTGTTTTCTCGTTTCTTATAAAATTTTAAGATGGTATACGATATAGTTATGTTATATTAGTGGCGGATCCAGGGGGGCGTAGAGGGCGAACGCTCCCCTTTTGATGGCAACAAAAATTATTATATTTTTTCGCGATTTATATATGATTTTTAAGCACAAAATCGTCCAAAAAAATGTTCGTTTCATTGGTTCGGCGGTACATTACACCCCATTTCAAAAATCATGGATCCGCCAGTATATATTGACAATTTTAAACTTGACCAACGTCATTGAAATGAAAACATTTGTCAATGTACGATAATCATTACACAATGGAGAGATAAAAGAACCGTTTATTTATAAAATTATTATGCAATAATCATAATTGCATTTTCTGGATGGCCTGAGACTATTATACTAATTTATACTTAGTATAATAGTTACAAGTAGGAATAGAAAGATTTTAAACGCTTGATAATTTGTGATCCTTTGTGCAGCATGAAAATTCATATTCTAGTGCGATTCTGCATGCATATACATTTGTCTTTTTCTCTTGCTTTATAATAAACATTTAGTGTTCAGAATATTTATTTTCAAACGATCATAGGAAAGATTACACCCACCCTTAGGTAGAGTGGAGTACTTATTAAGATAACCATCCTGTTGTGCAAGAAAATCGCTTAGCAAATGTGCGTTCTTCAATTCAGTTCTGGCCGTACACTCCAAGTTTTGACATTTAAATTTACATAATTCATATCAATAAACGTATAGAGAGCTTAAACCTCAAATTGCGTTACAACCTTCATTTCTTTGTATTTCGCAGTTAAAGTATTTGTTTTAAATTTTAATACAAAGCAAAATTAAATTTATTGTTGTTACAATAAAGCATGAATTCAAGTGTTTACGGGTTCAAATAAATAATAAGTTGCCTCTGAGAGAAATCGTTTTCCAACGAGTCATTAAACTCCTTTTGAACGCCAGAGTTTAATTTACGTTATGCGATTATGCCTTATTTTCTATGTCAAAACCAGGTCCTGCTTTGTGAAATTTTAGGACGAAACCGGGTTTTACATTGACAAAACCGGGTCCTTCCATTTTACATGACCCATTTCTTTCGTTCCATGCACAGAAATACAAATATTGAGATGCTCAAAGTGACTTGTCTTACAATCTCCATGTTAATATCTTTCTTTCCGTACAATGTACACAATTTAACAAGAATTTAAACAAATTCGAGGCAAGTTTCACTCAATTCATCATTTTGACATTCCCTTTAATTATTTCTCCGTTAATCTAGAACGGTTGTAGAAATTATTTCATCTCACAATCGAAAATAGTTATATATGTATCTATATTCTTCAATAGCATAAAATAACAAATAAATAAACAGAAATCCTACCTTTTCTTTATCTGTTGATGGTCCGTCACCGTACCGGACATTAGATACCATTGAGTCCAAACATTTTTTCCGGGTAGTTTAGACACAGTGTAATAATAAAATAAGTTTGATTGAAATTCCAATGGGAGATAATTGCATGATTCTTTCTGTTATAAATAAATCAATAATTTATTATTTTACAACTTATATAGACTTGAACAATGTGGTCTAAGAGCTTGACGTATTGTGTAGACGCCTGTTGAAGACTGTACATTGCCCTCTAGATGTTAGTATTTTGGGGTCTTTTAATCTCAACTTTTTGATGTTCAATGTATGTTTATCACATCTCTATTTGACTCAATTAATCTGTCTGTAATGGGCGTATTTGATGGACAATAAAATATTTAACTGGATTGAACTCTATAACTGCATAACTTTGGTCAGTATTTGTGGTATAATTGATATTGTCAGTCGTTTGAATATTTCCTTAACGAAAGATTGATTGATACATTTTTGCATATGTTTACTGTCCAGTTACAAATATTTCATCCATATCTAGATTATAATAAGTTAACAGTAAATTCATACAATAAGAAGGTTATGCAAAGTGGATCGGCCGGGATGAAAGATGATTATTTGTACTTCAATTAGAAAATGAGAGTATAGCAGAAATGTTGCCTTGCGGCAGGTCACAAACTAACCCCTTAATGTGTTATTACAAGGATTCTTTAACGCGAGAAGATCATCGGACTCTTCTATAGAGGTCATCATAATTAACGCAAACCGACACGACCCGATGTAAAACTATGTTGTATTAGTAAACGTCATATGAAATAATTCATGGAGTACACTTAATATGAATTCGTAATCCATGTTTTTAATTGTAATTAGAGAAGTAGGCGTTGATGGTAGATCCTTTGTAAGATATGTTTCACCATGCATAATAATGTATTCTGGTAAATTTCATCTACGGTGATATTCATGGATCTAAATAAATAGCAAAATACATGTTTCTCATCTTTTCTTTTTATTTCAACTATCAATTCAATTCAAATAAAAACATTGAACAGACACCAACAAACCTAAACATGATGAACCTTTAAAATTGCTTAGAAAAAAAAAACACACATGCAAGTTAAAATGAAGCACTGAGAACTAAATTTATTTGTTTACATTGTCATTTTGGTGGTGGACCATACACACTAGCAGGAGTCTGGATGCAAAGATTGTGCTGTTGCAGTACTGATACATGAAGAACCAGAGTGCAACTTGAATACTCGGCCCTGAGTCTGCCTACTGTGTGATGTCTAATCCATATTGAATGCTATGTCAATCCTCAACTAATATAATTTGGGAAGGTGACTTCAATTCGAAAAACTAAGGCCCTCTGTTTAAATATATGATACATCGATTAATAAATGGTGATAAAATCCGTATCACATGCTGTATCACCTTCGACCAATATCATCCATCGGGCCTACTGCCCTCTGGCTGATATTGGTTACTCGGGTTGATACAGCATGCGATACGAATTTTACCATGTATTATTCTCTATTTATTTGACGTGTAGAAATTATCAAATTCATATTCTAGTGAAATTCGTTTGGAACAACATTTTTCATTAGACGCTGACAAATATTTTTCAGGGTTAGATTCCACATTCTACCAGTCCGTAAATAAGGAAAGTCACCATTTTGAATTCCGATTTTTTTTTTTTTGGTTGGTAATTTCTCAAAAATAAACAAAAAGTCACAATTTGTGCCTCAAAATCTTCTTTTTGTCAATATTTAAACCATTCAAATGCGCACGAAAAGTATAAATACATCTGGTGTTTATGTCTGACACCGGTCGTATACCTATGACGTCACATTGTTTAGATGCTAAAGACGATGTAATAGTTTCACGGACTTTTTCATTTATGACATTTCAGGCCCAAATATTTACTAAAATGGAATTTATTTTAATATGTGGCATTAGAATGGAGATAACTGTATGTATTTTAAGCTTGGCCTTCATAAAACGTAGATTTTACTGTCGCAAATTGAGTTTACCTAGCGACGCGTAGCGGAGCTAAGTAAACGGATATTTGTGACAGTAAAACCAAGTTTTACGAATACCAAACTTGAAATACAATACACTTATCTCCTAAATTTTATATTAGTTATTTGATTTTTAATATTTTGATCCAGTAAAACTGAAGTGTTTCTTCATTCATTTTTTCATGAGAATAGATTTTCATGCATTGAGGGAAATAGTTCCTTTGCGTTGATACTTAATTTAGTTCTAAAATGTCTTTTTCCTTAGTCCAGACCATCATCTGGTCTTTCAACATAATACATTTTATACTTTACGGAAGTTGTAATGGCCGGGTTGCGGAACATGATTCAAATTGAATTGTCTCCCATTAAACAGACATATATGGAGATGTGCTGTGAGACAACTAGCCACCAGAGATCAAATGACGTTGATGTTTTTCAACCGAAAGCAATTAATCTATTTACTCTAGACAAATAATTTTCTACTAGCTACCGACCTGATACTTGTACCAACCAAGGAAGTAAAAGTGTATGCCTCACGTATGTGACTGACCATGAATTATTTCTATATTCAATAAAAACACAAACAACATAATAAGAGACTGTCTAGTGCAACATCTTCAAAATTTATTATACATGTGTATACGAATAAATAAAATGGATTTCCCCAATTGTATAACCTCAAATGGCATTAGCTTCAATCAAATTGCGTACAATCTATAAAAAAAACAGAAAGAACACAATTAAAATACGAATATAGTATAAAGCACAAAATGTTGTACAAAGTAACTTCTTCTTGACTGTTGAATAGTTTTCGCCCTTGTCGATTTTTTTTACTTAAAACATGTACAGTGCTATATTGTTATAAAATTATCCCGCGTTTTATGATCGAACAACCATGCGTCTATCGTACATTTATATATTTTACATTGAAGATACTTAAGTAAAGTAAAAACTATGTTACAAAAGTGGACGTTTCTATTCAATATTGTTCTGAAAAAAAAAATATCATAGAAATATTCGAAATGGACAAATATATGATTTGAAGAAAATAACGCGGAAAACTTTATTGAAAATTTGTTTATTATGTATTTCATGTATTTGGTGCAGTTATTCTGTCCATGTTCATTTGGTCCGTCTAAAAGAAGTTTCCCTGAAATCTTTGTTTAAATCAATGCTATAAATTCTGTTTCTATTGGAATACATATGATATAACCTTAATTCAGGAATGGTTCCAGTGGAAATAATATTCCAGAGTATTTCTTCCATGTGGAAGTAATATAATGAAAGAATTTCTATTCATGACATTTCATCTCCAATTACAATTATAGTTATTTAATTTCAATGAGACTAATACAAGAGATGCGTTCGTGTTTTGGCAAATTCATAACTAAAAGAAAAGATAATTATAGATTATTTTGTACGCTGGGTAATGTCATACCTGAAAGAAAATCGAAGCTTGTGCCTTTTTAAATGCTTCATTGAAAAACAATGTCCATTATATATTAACCCTATTTTCATTGATCAAAATTTAATGTTGTGCGGTAAAACTGCAAAAGATATTGTTTGCAGAAACTGCTGTTAAATTTAAATTGCACTTTTTCTATAATTTGGTACTTTTTGAAAACCACAAACTTCACATCTGTATTTAAAGGTACATGAAAGCTGTAATTATGTGTACATGCTTTTGAGAAATTTCGTGTAGTGTGCTTCTGAAACCTTGCTGATACTCTTGCTGGTGACTGCACAAGTTATATAGTTAAAATTAAAACATAAAAAACCCCTGATCTACAACTTCAATGTATAAAACATGCTTTTGAACATTTAAACTATGCCTTCAATTTTAACACTATCAACCCCGTTTTCTAGATAAGTACTTATTAATCCCTTGAATGATTGTATAGATCTTAAATTTTCAAAATGTTAAAAACATCAATCATTTTCTGAAAATTCTTTAATATCAGTTGTATACATTCATGAAAATACTAAAAAAAAAAGCGATGGAATATCTCTGTTTTTGACCATTTGTTTTCGATTAGGCCTACCAGCTACACTAGCAACATGTTTTCATAATCTTAGATCTTAAGATACCAGTATAATCGTCTTGCCTGTAATTTGTTTATGAATGAGTGTGAATTCGCATGGTGGGTGATGCATGCAAAACAGGACACTCTTACCCTGTCGACGTACCTGGTTTCCCTTCTTTTGTGTGATTTCCTCAGTTTTTTTGTTTGTTACCCTGATATATATGTCTCTTCTTAATCGATTTACGAGATTTGAACATCTGTAAACTATTGCCACAATCTACAAAATTAAATCTTAGACATGTTATTCCATTTCTAAATTATATGAAATTAAATAGATGTATGCAAAAGATTTATAATGTTCGTTATCTCACCTTCTATACATTTCTAGGAATATGATTGGTTAAGAGCAACCGTGTGGAGACCGTGTATATTTCATATGGGGTTAGTAGGCGTGGTTTATTTCAATGCACGGTTAGTAGTGGTGTTACGTCCCTTTGTAAAAACAACACGGTGTTGATTGAAAATCTGAAAGGTTTCAACAGACGAAGAAGTTGATGATGAACGATTGAATTAAATGCATAAAAAACATTAAAAGCTAACAAGTTGTTATTTTTGGCATTTGTTTTGTATAGACCAATGGAAGTAGGTTTTTAAATATTGAAGACTTGATCACTTTGATAGGTCACTAGTCTATGTAACTAATAATTTCCGTAACCCAATATTAAAATGAATTTTTGTCGGCTACACATTGGACGTTGACTTTAAAACTTGAAAAGAATAACCCCTTTTGTACACTGGGGGAGTAATGGGTGAAAAATTGGTGACTACATTTAGCTGATTATGATTAAAATTCGTGGTATTAATTGGAATATGGCAGTTGCATTTGCTTAAAAAAAGACAAAATGTTTTTATATTGTATAACTTTGCTCAACATTTTTCTAATACTGTGTACTTTCTAATTATCAGTCTGCTTATGTTTTATTTATATACTCATTAGAAATATGCATGAAAACACTGGAGCTGTCAGTGGTTACAAGCATCATGTATTCATTCTTATGAAATTAAGCTAGCCCTCCTTTCTAATAAGATTGTTGGTTGCTATTTAAGGGGGTACCCAACATTTTGACTGAAATACATTTGGCTTGTTTAATTTTCATAAAGTTTTGACAAAATATTTACTTTGACCTGTTGACAAAAATATCAAAATTTCAAGAAATTTGAACCACGCAATTTACAGGAATAATTTCATTGGATACATAGCAGTTTGACAAACACTAATTTTGATCATTAAGCATTAAGTTTTCTCTACTAAGAGTATGCGATGAAAACGTTCAGCTGATTTTTAAAGAGAAAACCCCCTTAAGTGTTCTGCACCCCTTATTTCTGAAACTCGATACTAAATGAATGTGTTTTGTATTTGAAAAGATAAACAAGGGACAATTAAAGATTATAATTGAAAACAGACAGAGTACTAACGATTCAAAGACAACAGAAAATAAACAGCAGAAAAAAACACTCACATATTAAGCAGCACAAACCCCGAGAAAAAAGTCATATGCTTAAGAAGAGCCATGCCCATCTGTTAATGCTCCGCTTATTACACATCCAGTGATGAATTCAGCTTTAAAAAAATACTGTTGTTTGATCAAACACCCGCAGTGTTCTGCATGAAGAATGACTACTATAACCAATTTTCATTGAATAACACCAACGTTCACCTTGTCAATTTTTGATATTTCAGTTCTCCATACCATACTTTGATTTGTATTAGCATAGCCTGTTGAAAAATTGCTACACCATGATGTATTCTAAATAAGCATCAATAATTATAAAACGTATAACATGCATAAGGTCTTAATATTTTATTCCATATGAAAGGGTTATGTTCGGGTTTGCTGTCATTAAATATGTGACTTTTATTAATGTAAAATGCAACTATTCTATCACCATGTGAATACTTAATTAAATGCTTAATTGCCTAAATCAATGCTTTGCAGTATACACGAAATAGTGGGGATTAAAAACTCCTGTATGTAAAAATATTGTTCTGAGAAATGAGATGGATTTTAAACTGTGTATTTATTCTTTATTTACGTGTGTAAAAGTTATTCAAGAAAGTTATGCAGTTCCGAATTGCAATACAATTTTGTTATTTTCGGCCTTTTATAACAACCATTCTGAATGCATAGATTTTGTATACATGTTTCTATTCATTACCAATTCAAAATAATTCTTCGCTTTAATCACTATTTAATCAAAGGATCTCATGAAGCTTTCAGTTTCTACCAGAAATTTAACCAACCCTATGATAAATGGGTATTTGGAGCAGCTTCAGCTGCAGGTAGTGCATAATTCGCATCACATAATACGGTTGGTTGTGTTTGTGACAGCTTTCTTCCGCTTCAACTTACAGAATGTAACTGTTTTTACTTTTTTGTAGTTGTTTTTGTAGCTAACATTTGTCATACACTTATCAAGGAATTACCCTTAACCCCGAAATTTACCTTTATTCCGTTACCTTTATCCAGGGAACAAACATCTATACTACTAAAGGAAGAGACCGATTTCATTGAGCCGCAACTCCTCTGAGACCATACAAAGTCGGAAATATTTGTGATATGACGTATTTCTGTAGTGTTTTGTACTTCCTAAATTTGTCTTTGAAACAATCTTTTTTTCCACAGAAAACGCCAATTTTTGAGAAAATATCCAAATTCGGAGACCGTTATCGATCCGTGTCTTATACGCTTTCGCGCATGGTCAGTCGACGTACTGCCCGACAACTCGGCCCACGGCCAACTCGCACCACTCAAACACTCTCACTAGTTATTACAACTTGCATCACTTTATCAAATTCGCACCACTCAGAAAAAAAGGAATATAACCAACTCGAAGAAATGTGTTTAATCATCAGATTGTTTTCTTCTTCTCTTAGTAAATTCCTCCTTTCTATGAGCACCCGTGTCACACAGAGACAGAACTCGCACCACTCGAAAAAAAAAAAATAAAATAAAATACTACAAACTCGCACCACTGAGGAAATGTTTCAATCATCAGTGTTCTAGGTTGTCGTCTTCTTCTCTGAGTTATTTCCTCCGTTCTAGGAGCACCTCTGTAACACGGAGACAGAAGCTACTAATTGGACATTCAAACTCCTATGGAAAAAGAACTGACAAACTAATAAAAACTATCAACAATATGCATCAGTGCATAAAAACAGTTTGAGAAACACGAACCCAAGCTGTGTTTCACCATAAACATTTCAAGTAGTCTTTTTTTTTTCTAGTATTCTGTAATATTTTGTCGAAAAAGTAAAATTTGTAAAGTATATTTTCAGTAGATTTATAGTAAACTAATACACTAAATCCATTGAATTCTGGATGTGTACTGATTGATATTTTAGTCTTAGATTTTTTAGTTAGTTGTTATTGGCTTTGAACTAGATGTCAGTAACTGCGAATACTCTCATTTCTGTATTTAGTGTCTTTTTGTTGTGGGGATGTATAAGTACCCTGCCTTGCCCACTCTGTATTTTTGTTAGATGTATTTCTGCTTTGTGTCAATCTGATGAGTTAAGCCCTTTTCAACTGATTTTTATAGTTTGTTCTTATGCTGTACTGTTACACCACTGTCCTAGGTTAGGGGAGGGTTAACGCCTTCAAACTAATTTAAACTCGCCACATTCTGAATGTGTCTCTCCCAAGTCAGGAACCTGTATTTCAGTTGTCGTTTTTTGCTGTATATTATATTTGTTTTTCGTTCATTATTTTGTACACAACTATGGCCGTTGATTTTCTCACTTGAATTGTTTTACATTTAGCATTTCGGGACCTTTTATAGCTGAAATTGCGGTACTAGTATGTAACATCGTGGGACAAATTTGCAATTCCAGAATTGGCAAATCTGACTTTGTTGTCTTACAAGATGACAAAAATATTTTTTGGCCAAGTGATAGATAATTAAAAAAATTAAATTTTCCCATATGTCCCAACATGTCACTGTTGTCACTGTTGTCACCACAGCTGATTAAAAGTACATTTCCCATGGGAAATTTAAAAATTCCCATGGGAATATTAGAAGTTCCGATGGGAAAATTTAAAGTTCCCATCGGAAAAAGTACTTTCCTATGGGAATTTTTCAGTTCCCATCGGAACTTTACAGTTCCCATGGGAAAAGAAGAATACTAAAAGTTCCCATGGAGTTTAACTTTTCCGATGGGAACAGTTTATCTTCCCATGGGAACAATTTTTCTTTCCATGGGAACAATTTTTCTTCCGATGGGAACGATTTTTCTTCCCATTTGAACGATTTTTCTTCTCATGGGAACAATTTTTCTTCCCATGGGAACAATTTTTCTTCCCATGGGAACGATTTTTCTTCCCATGGGAACATTTGTTTCTCCGATGGGAACAATTTTTCTTATCATTGAATCAGATATTTTACAACGGGAACATGTTTTCCTTTAGATTGTTTTCTCCTAGAAAAATGAAATTTGTTGAAAATGCGGATCTATTTTAAATTATTGAAGTATGCGGGTTTTCTACAAAGAGGGACGAAAGATACCAGAGGGACAGTCAAACTCATAGATCGAAAACAAACTGACAACGCCATGGCCAAAAATAAAAAGACAAACAGACAAATAATAGTACAGATGACACAACATAGAAAACTAAAGACTAAGCAACACGAACCCCACCAAAAACTGGGGTGATCTCAAGTGCTCCGGGAGGGTAAGCAGATCCTGCTCCACATGTGGCACCCGTCGTGTTGCTTATGTTATTACAAATCCGGTAAATAGTCTAATTCGGTAGGTCACATTCGTGAAAAGGGAAGGGTATTGTAGTTACGACATAAGGAACATATCCGATATCATCTGTGAAACGGTTATTCCATAACGGTCAACCAACTCGTGATGGCGTCCGTAAAATCTACGAAGGATGGTTTCAACTTCACCATTTGGAACTCTTGGTTTAATAGCTTACTTGTGAGCAGCAATCCTCTATCAAGGAAATCATGATAGGAAACACAAGCCCGGGAATATCGTATCAATTGGAGATATATACTCCGTATGCAGGCGCTGCTGGAATGTCAAAATGTCAATATGCTTTCGTATCTAAAGTTGCACTCAACATGCAACTTCCATAAAACTCTGATTTTCCATTAAAATATGAAGCAATGACAAGTAAGTTTTAAATTTAGTTGTGCGTGTGTGTTGTGATAACAAAATATTCTTTTTCTATTATTTAACTTATTAGAAAACAGATAAAAAATGTTTAAAACAACTTATTTTCCGGTGCGTAGAAATACAACAAATTTTGATTATTTTTTTACAAACTACAAGACCCATAAAACAAAAACACTATAACATGCTGAAATAATACAATCATGTACAATCTGTATACACGTACGTAATTAACAGGTACTGGTTGAATGAACACGAATTTCAATCGATTACACATCAATGACAATCAATAGAGTGCGGCACGTGTCGATAAAAGATTTAATAACACTGTTATTACTAAAGATATGATTATATAATTTGAAATTATTTATTTATTTATAATAGCATAGTCTACTTTCATATTTCATGTCCTTTGTGCCAAAATTTATATCTTCCGATCAAGTCCCTATTGCTTAATATTGAGGTGGTCATTTGCGGTATTTCTACGGACATCTTTATTTCAACATTTTGATTCCTTCCGTATTATATTCTGTATAGGGCATAGGCAGTTTTGTAGATGAATAACAAGAACAGAAAATAATAAATTGAAGTCATATTATTAGTCTCTGTTGAATTGTTTTAAAACTTAACATTGACATGGACTAGTCTAAGTGATTTCTGTGACTGTTTTTCTTACATATACAGGTACATGTATCAGAGCTCTATACATGTACCAAATGTACAAGTATGTTACTTTTCACGTGAGTTTTTTTTTTTTTGTGTGACTTACTTACGTTTATACCGTATTTTTGTTTTGTTTTTATTTAAACACATTTTATTTCCAAAAGCAGTAAATGGGATTGAACACAAGTTATAACACATCTCCTTATACAAATACAAACACAAAATACATAAAATAATGACGAAAAAAAATAGGAATGCATGTAATACAAACTAACACAAAACCGAAAATGCAATATAATATTGTTGTAATATGGACTGGCGTGAATTGTGGAGCGTGACAAAGTAGGAATTCAGAATTTTAGTTGTATGTGAAGTTCTGAATGTTTATAAATTAATGACTCAAATGGCACTTGTAACCAATTTCCGATTAACTTGGCTACTAAGCATAGAAAACACCCTAAACGAATGTGAACTTTCATTTATATGGACATATCAAACCTTTTATGATGCAAATTGGCTTAAGCGAATTGTTAAAATTACTTTAGAAGACCAGTTTACCCAAACTTGGTTCTCAAGTGTAGAAGCCTCTGCAAAACTCTGAACTACATGCTATTTAAGGAATCGCTTAAAACTGAAAAGTATTTTGATGTTTTAAAAGACAAAGATGGGTTTACATTCTGTAAATTTAAAATGGTCAACCATAAACTGCCAATAGAATGTGGGAGGTGGTCTAATATCCCAAGATAAAATCGGACTTGTCCTTTATGTGAAGATGGCGATATTGGTGATGAATACCATTATCTCCTCAAATGCAACTTTTTACAACAGAAAGAAATAAATACTTAGATAAAAATTCACAAACCATTGTGATATTCCTAAGCTCAGGAACTTCTGAATATATCTAAACAATCTTAGCTTAGAAATTTATGCAATTTTTTAGAGTTATAAACGATGAAGTGGATTCTCTCAATTAACCTTCTCCCTCCTCTGTCATATTTTAAGGCCTTCCATTTAATATACACTGCACATTTTAACATGTAAACATATTTATGTATTTCTATTGTATTGTTTATTTCCTCAACATATGTACCTTTGTAATATTGTATAATGTCTATGTTCCTATATATATTTTTGTATTTACAGCGGTTTATCAGAATAAAGTATATATAATCTTTGTGTAATTGTGACAGGGCAAAAGTGGACGTCTTATTAACTGATTTATAAAATTTACATTTAAATTTTAAATGAAATAAATAAATTCAATTATTTGTAAAAAAAAAAAAAAAAAATGGGTAAAGAAATAAATGTCTCAATTTTATTAACATGTAACGAATTTCGTTTGAAAAGTTTTTGTGCTATAAGTTACTATTAAGTGTCAAATTTATTTTCACAAAGACGGAAATAAGACTTTTGATAAAATAATAATTAGTTTAACTATATAATGACAATTTATGACCGAGAAGTTTGTTAGCGAAAAATAATCTCTATAAATAGTTCCAAACGAAGATGCACAATTTACACAAATTATCGATATCACAGATTTCTGATATAAGATTGAACAAATTAAAAATTTCTTTACTTTGCACAGAGACATATATATATGTCTCTGTTTTGCTGAAATGTATACAGGTCACCGTGATCAGCCAGTAGAAGCTCAACTGGTATAGCATATCTTTTAAAAAGCAAAAACAATATTTCTCTTGCTTCTTTGTGAAATGGGCACTCGAAAAGTTATGAATACAATCTTCAACAGCACGGCTACAGCTGCATGCGGGATTTAGTTTAATATTAACACGGTGCAGATCTGCATTTAAAGAGCTTCGCATATTTCTCAAGCATGAATGATATTAAGTTTTCTAACACTACAACTAAAGCAGAAGGGTGGCTGTTTTATATTTCGGGAAGTCCATATGTCGGGATTTAGACTTCCATTAAATTGTAGTAGATTAGGGGGATGCTCTGGTTATATCTAGTCTATGACACGGGGTACGACATAGTTGTTACTATTTCGCAAATCATAATTTGAATTTGACCAATAAGTCGGAGCATTAAATCGCAGAGATAATCAAGGGCAGTTTCGTTATGTAAAGAATATAACACATTGAGCTTTCTTGACTCTCTTCTGTCTACTATAGCAATTTCCGGCCTGTTTCGAAATATGTAGCTTCACGACTGACATACACGGGCAACCCAGTTACTATTCCTTTTGCTTCCAACTTGACATGTTCTAAATTATTAGAATCTTGTTGACTACAACTATCCCGAAACACATATGCATATTCCATAATTGGTATAATAAATGTTAAGTTTTACAAGAAGAAAACTTAGATTATTTCAATATAATGTATATTTAAATTTTCAAGAACATTTAATCTTGTACTGTGCTTGCACAATTCATTATGTGTTCTATATGTGCCGGTATGCATTTTCCTTGGTAATACATTCTGTACATATATTCCGGCTCGGATTTTCATGTGTTAAAACAATACCGAGTGATGATATTAACTTTTTACACTGAATAATGTTAAGATGGGTATTCATATTCAATTCATTCACCAAAAGTGTATCACTATTAACAGCGGAGAATATTTTAGTGCATAGATAGGACATTTAGCGCCAAAAACCAGTCCATTTATCGAAAAGAGAAACTATCAATCCCATATTATTCATTTGTTGTATAACAATGAATTTTAATATAGTATCATGATAGCACAATAAAACCAAAAATACAGCAATAAAAGTCTAAAAATTAAAGGAAACTCCGCCAAAGATAATGTAAATATATCATGTTCATTTTGTATAAAACAGCACAAATTCGTAAGTATTTTAAAACGTTTTATTCTCCTAGATAAAATATCACCATCAAATTCAAATTCAAAATATCAATTCTCTACATTCTCTAATTTTTTAAATAACTATGATCTGCCATTTTAGATTTTTTAGCTAACGTTATGAAACAAAAATTTGTAAGGGTTCCGTGGAACCCAGTGTCTCGCCTAATTTTGCTGTTGTCTATGTAATCTTTTGATTGTAAGAAGCCTCTGTCCAAGTTTGGTAAAAATCAAGGATGGTTTATGAATCTAATAAAGGTTGTAAAACTTTAGCTGCAGATTGTATGTAATGTTAACTGGAGAAAAACTAAGTCCATTTATAAGTAATATACGAAAACAGGAAATAAATTTTTACAAAATTTCCTTCTAGATACTATCTTTTGATCATAAACAAGCTTTTGTCCAAGTTTGGTAGAAATCCAGGATAGTTAAAGAAAGTTATTGAAATTTCAAAACTTTAACCTCATAGTGAATATTTGTGGACGCCGCCGACGACGACGACGACGCCGACGACGGAATGTTGGATCACTATGTGACACTTTTCCGACAAAAGTCGCAGGCTCGACAAAAATATAGGGAATTAGTTTAGAGCGATTTCTTTTATGGATTCTCTTATAGTTTAAAGCCATAATTAAAATGCAGTTTTCCGTGTAAAATTGTTTCCAATAATCTAATTTGTTCATAACTTTTTTTATCTGGGACTATTCAATATACAACATGACTTTTTTTAAATTTAATTTTTTTATTAAATTCCCTAACTTGACCATGGCTAAAAATTATTGCCAGAGGTACTGTGAGGTGACACTTCCGGGTATTCAAGCGATTTCCTGTCGGGCTTAACAGTTTTATTACACGTAATGCTGGTTCACGTACCGCTTTACAGTAACTGCTGAGTTGTGTATGCGACCGGTAATTTGGAACTTTATATTTAAAATCAATTATCTGTTATAATATACATCATGTGTACATTTGTTTTGTATCTTGAGTCCGACAGTGATATACCATAAATTACTAAACTCATACGTGTAGTCAATTTTACTACCACTTGTTTATGAATTACATTTCTGATGTAATGAATGATATTTAATTCAACCAAAGATATGAGGAAATAACAGTTTATGGAGATATTTTCCATCGGTCAAATTTGAAAAATGTAAGTTTGTACTACTTGTCAATAATTATTGGCATTTTAAAACATATAAATATTTATTTCACAAAAATGTACGCACTTGTCGATCGTTACTTTATACAGATAGAAAGATACGGAACTAAAGATAGTCACAATCAATAATATGTATTTTGAAAATAAAACCTCCAGAACCGATCTGATTTAAATTCAGGGCCCGTATTTAAGTTAAGATTTGTTCCGAACAGACGGATTTTTCTACATGTTCTACGATAAATTATTACTATGATTGGGTATTGTTTTATGTATATCAGTCCAGATCTATATCTTACTTGCATTGCTTCGTCAAAATTATGATTGTAGAAAAATCACAGATTTAAATTAATATTAGAACGTTCTAGAACAGAAATTCGTCATCACATTTGTTAGTTGTATTGTACATGTATAACTATAATGCGAACCTTGTGAAATAGCACGTGAAATTCCAACTAAGCGTAAATACTTTGGAAAAGCGACGGTTCTATGAATACCTATTGTCAATTTCAAATTCTGTTTCGACATGCATTGTAATATATGTCACTGGACGTTAAAATTACATCATCAATTTCGTCTACGCGTCAAATATTGCTGTTGGTTTCTCTTTTTACATATACGTGTATACAGTTATTCCTATGTTATCTCATTTAGATTTCTAATATTCAAAGTGAATTTTAAAGATGAAAGTCCAATAGGCTGACATAGTTCGATAATGCTTCGAATTAAATATAAACTGAGAATATATATATATATAACTGCCATATTCCGAATCCCTGACATTCATTTGTGTTAAAGAAGAAAAGATAAGAATGATCGGTATCTGAGTGAATCTACGTCTCAGTCAAGCTTCATAAATATATTACAAAATATTCAAGATTTAAAACTTTTCTTGATTTGTTTTGATTTTGGTGTTTAACGCCACTTTTAAGCACCGCTTTTGGGCTATTTCGTGGCGGCCAGTTTTATTGGTGGTGGAAGCCGGAGTGCCCGGAGAAAACAACCGACCTTCGATAGGAAAACTGACAATCCTAGTCAATTAAGATTGAGTCGAGTGCACCCGCACGAGCGGGTTCGAACTCACAACCTCAGTGTTGACTGGCTAGTGATAACAGTAGTAACTACTAAGACCACTCGGCCACTGAGGTCCCAAAACTTTTCTTGAATAAAAGATGTGGGCTATGATTGCCAATGAAATAAACTATGCAGCAGAGACCAAATAAGCCCAATTAATGTTTGTGTATACTATAACAACTGATACCGTAATTCCGTTGACAGTAGTGCACGTCTGTCGTATCTGTTATAACAGGAAGGTGCATGGTAACCATACTACCTTACTAAGTTCAAAAGTACACAACAACCCTTTCTTTGTGCATTATACGCTCAGGAACACACACCTTACTATTTTGCATGGATTGTTAGCAAAGGCTACTTTTCAACTGTAGTCCTTAACCAAAGTGTTGTTGGTTTTTTTTCATCTGACAAGCTAAATTTTAGATTAAGTCATCATACAAGTACAGAGGCTAGGATTTATAATCCGGGTAGTCTGGCTGACTTCGTGCAATACCCCCGCTCCGTATACATTATTTTTTACATAAATCATTTAAATTTTAGATCCTTCAGTTTGCATATAAAAATCATATTTAAATCTTGTTTACAAATTTACATACCAGAGACGAATAGTAACGTATGGCTTAGTACAACATGCCTAAAATTTTATTTGATGTTACCGGTTGTAAATATGTAAAATGAAAGAATAACTTACTATACCAATATAGACTTTTTGTTAGCTCTGGACTTTTGAATTCAAGGAATGTATTACTGAACAAGAACAATTTAAATGTAGGACAAATTCGGCTTACAACACGAAATTTGTTCAAAAAATAGTACCAAGCATGTGACAAAATGACGGGTATTTTACAGAGGTATCGCAATTGCAGATGGATTGGTGGATAGTTGCCGTTTCAGTGTTGTTTAACGTTCAGTGGCAAGTATTTCATGCATATTCAGGACCAAACTAAGTTAGCCGACGACAAAAGCGAAGTGGTGACAAATTCAATGTTCAAAATTTATTTCCAAGTATTATTTAGGAATTCAAATATATGTATCTTTATTATAGAAAGTAAATTTTACTATTATTTAATGAACAAAATAAAATAAAAAAAAAAAAAACGCTAAAAGAAAATAAACCCGGTGAATGAAAGCTGAAATAAATGAAATGTAAAAAAATGTATAACACAAACAACTTTAAACCTTTAAGGTTATGAAAATAATGCTGATATTTTTCCTGGCCAGGTTTGGTTATAGTAAAAATAACCCTAAAAGGGATTCATTGGCCCTAAAAAAATTCTTTACGAATAAAAACAAGCAAGTCTGCCCAAAAATGATTTATAGTGTGATCATAGTAAACTTAAACCAAAATGTGTATAGATGTCTCTGCTTATAACAGTCACAAATCAGTTCTAAATATTAAAATCAACGATGTACTATTTTATCAAAAGTGATCGAGATGCGCTAATTGCGTAATTCAAATTCTCTGACACTTAATTTTTCCAAAACACGTTATAGTTAGTATCAGAGACATATAATACATGTAGTATATGTCTCTGTAAATATGTATCCTTCTCAAAGTTTTAAAGTTTTGTTTTTCTTAAACACTCTAAGACCGTATCTCGTGGGTACTGCTTAAATTATCTTTCAAAAGCGAATTTAAATTTCCATCTTTAAAACTTGTATATCAGATAAGATTGGCCACATGACAAGAAATACTACAATACACATTGGTCACGCACGACATACTCCGATGTAAGACACGTGCCGTTACAATGTCATAGGCAGTTTTACGCATCAGCGCACACAGGTTTGTCGAATAGGCCAGTTGATTGGAGGAAAGTTACCTACTACCACGCCTACCTTAAACTAATACCCAATCAACCGCCTTTCACAGAAACATAATTCAAACATGAATACGATTACAGAGATCTGGTTGCGTATTCCATATTTGAAAAAGTTTAGATTCTTTATTCAAACTTAGAAGTATAGAATATGCCCGTAATGCAAGTTTCGCAATTTTACAATAAATTTTATACAACATTTTCACCTACCTAGTGAGGCAAAAAATAAAATAAATAAAATTTGCAAATTAAATAAAATTTGCAAATTAAAACTCTTTCGAATTGGTCTCTATTCGTACAAAGAAATCACCAGCAATCAAATAGTTATTTCACCTGTATGCAATCGCAAAATAAATCATTTAGTCTTTGATCTAGATACAAAAGACGACTATGCTCCTTACATTCAAAACAGTCTACTCCAAATGTCATAGTGTATGCCTGGGAACAGTATATCTAATATATATGTTCCTGGTGTATGCAGAGCTTGGCAGATACCCCATTACTGTGTCTGTAAAGTTGTAAATGATAAATTTCGAGAGAAGACTTCTTAATGGAAAAGAAAGTAAAATTTGTGTTGTATTATACAAACTTGTGTTTTTATTAAAATGAAAACGGAATAGAAACTAAGTGGATATCATATATAAAAAAATGTTTTGATAATTGCGGTATGATTATGTTCAATATATGGAATACACACTTTGCTGATAAATGGGTGTCAAAATGTATTAAGCAAAAACTAAAAGACCAGTTTCAACAAGAATGCTTTGCTTTTGTTGCAAAATCGCATAAAACTTTATGTTATCGTTTTTTTAAAGAATTTACAATTTGAAAATACTTTTCATTTTACCTTACAAATTTATTTATACATTATGCAAATATAGATGTGGTAGTCACCACTTGCCGATTGAGTCTGGAAGTCTGATAAATGGGTGTCAAAATGTATTAAGCAAAACTAAAAGACCAGTTTCAACAAGAATGCTTTGCTTTTGTTGCAAAATCGCATAAAACTTTATGTTATCGTTTTTTAAAGAATTTACAATTTGAAAAATACTTTTCATTTTACCTTACAAATTTATTTATACATTATGCAAATATAGATGTGGTAGTCACCACTTGCCGATTGAGTCTGGAAGGTTGCAGGGTTTACCGAGAGAAGACAGAATTTGCCGTCTGTGTCACTCAAACTACTTATGGTGACGAGTACCATTACATTTTGAATTGTGAAACATTTAAACTAGAAAGAAAGATATGTTTACCGAACTACTGTTGGTCAAACCTAATATCTATAAATTTGATCAACTGTTATATCATCAAATATTGTAATATTAGAAAAACTATTTAAATTTATTAAAGTTATAAATGTGAAAGTCAGTCCTCTAAGTTTATTTAATTGTATCGTTCACACATGCATGTAATAATTGTACCTTATAGTAAGTTATGTTTATGTATGTTCTCAATAACTAGTAATTGTAGTTTTATGAGAAATAAAGTATTCGTATTCCTTTAAACTATAAATTACAGCATACGGGTAAAATACAAGTGTATATAATACCATCAAGTATTTAATCCTCATCCGTCTTTGTAAATGCAAAACTCTGAATTCTCTTTGATATTTACCTGAGAGATCACAAAAACAAATCTAACAAGACTGTCAAAGGCGTTTGAGAAAAATGAAACAAATAAAAGATTTTTTGTAAACAAGTAACACATTGAAGTTGGAAATTTGACCGAATGAATGACATAAACTTTAAAAAAATCAGTGCACATCTGTCTAGTGGAGAAAACACGCAAATCGAGTTACGTAGATGAAAAAGAATAAATATATTGATAATAATTATGATTTCAATGTCATAAATTCAAGGATTATAACTGAAAAAGATATTAAACACGATTCGTGATTTCCCATGTATATAGATTAAAACAACGGATTTATATTTTTATGTTTAAATTAAATTCTGAAATACACAGGCATAGCTCTGATCCTTGGCAGTTCAGCGAACAATATTACATGAAATGCACGATGCTATTGATCGAAAAGGTGAGAGATTCAAATTGAAAAAAGAAGCCGCTGGACGTTAGAGTTTCTATCAGTCATTTAATGATAATAAAAGACTTTTGAATGTAAAAGTATGACAGAAATATCTTAAATGTATTGTAATTACACATTTTATTTTATCAAATTAATTTTTGTTAAACTGCTCCAGACATGATTATAAGTAACTATCAGTCCATTGCGATATTTCATAGCTCTTTTACAAATTCCGAAAAAATAATAAAAAAAAAAAATAAATAAATGTTCCCATGGGAAAATATATCTTCCCATGGAAGAATTATTGTTTCCATGGGAAGAATAAATGTCCAAGGGAAAAGGTGTTCCCATGGGAAGAAAAATAGTTCCTTGGGAAATTTAAAATTTCCATGGAAGAAACTATCTACTAATGTTCCCATTGGAAATTCTAGGTCCGATGGGAACTTTAAAATTCCATGGGAAAAGTACTTTTTCCGATGGGAACATTAAATTTTCCCATCGGAACTTCTAATATTCCCGTGGAATTTTAAAATTTCCATGGAAATGTACTTTAATCAGCTGTGGTGACAACAGTGACAACAGTGACATATGGGGAAATATAATTTTTTAATTATCTATCACTTGGCCAAAAATATTTTTGTTATCTTTTAAAACAACAAAGTCAGATTTGCCAATTCTGGAATGGCAAATTTGTCCCACAGTGTTATGTGTTTTACAATTTGTTGAAGGCCGTACGTTGACCTATAGTTGATTATTTCTTGTCTCATTGGCATTCATACCACATTTTCTTATTTTTATAATAAACATTTTTGTTGTGATAATTTTGGGAAAATGTACAGATATTGAAATAATTCTCATTTGTAAAGGGAGAATAATTAGACAATTGTATTTCAATGAAAGGGAGACAAATGGAACGTATTACTCTTATCCAAAAAATATGATGTTTTATTATGGACTAATTGTTTGAAAAGAAAGGCATATCCAATCTTGTAGTTTTTGAAGTTCGAAATTAATTTATTTTCTTATATCAAAAAGGACAATCATTTGATTTTTCGGGGAGGGGAGGGGATTTGGGGGTGCAGGAAGATTTTGAAAATTATCATCTTGGCTTGGTAAGAGCCGAAAATAAATATATCGACCTTTGCGGACCTTTAAATAGGTGGACAATTATTCCGATACTTGGACAATAATTATTTTCATGCCTTTGCTTTGAATTTTTTAAAAAGAGGGTAATTGTGAGGAAACAAATTTTACGGCAATAATAAAGTATACGATTTATATAAGTACACGGAATTTGAACCCGTTAGATTTTTTTGGAACGCACAAGGTATTTAGGATTCATCAAAAGATAACCTATATGAAACAAAGTTTGAATGTTTGAAACACGACGCTAGATTACAAGGTCGTTAATGGCTCTTCATTCACTTGATTTGTTTGAAGGATTTATTAATTTTGTAATGGTTGGTTGCATATACTGCTTATTTCGATACAATAAAACAAACAAAGGGGACTTAGAGCGGTGGTAACGTTATATTTTTTTTGTAAACACTGATAGTGTTTCTAAAGGAGAAAAAAACAGAATAAAAGAATCAGTTAAATTTGTAAATTCAAATTGCAGATTTATTCAGCAGAAAAAAATTAAATAATATACTAGTATCATACTATCTATATGCAACTTGTAAAACAAAAACCATATACATATGAATGATATTAAAACTAAGTTATCAATATATCATGTGGACCAGGAGTTATCCTCCTTTGTATACTGTATTTTCTGACGCTCCCCTCATATTATTGTATTGTCTGTATTTGTAACTTGATTGAAATGCTTGATTAGGAAAATAAAAATATTCTATTTTATCTATTCTAGTATGAGCTTAACAGTTTATTATTTTAATACGAACACACTCAAAGCAATCGATCTGCTCTTTTGTGTGTACTAAATAAACGATGTACCCCGCAAATAATATTATAAAATTCTGGAAAAAGACCAAATATCAGTTATATTTAAATCTGATTTGTGATAAATCTATGCTCGTGTTGTTGTACAATAATTGATACTGTACTTTCAGGTTGAAACATTACTACAAATATTTAATCACCGGCAAAATTGAATTATAGAGTATACTGTATTGAAGGATCACCTGTTTTAGATTTGTTACAAAAGTTTGCACAATCTATTCTATTATCAACAACGAATAAAGTATTTATTTACAAAATTTCTAATCCTCTCCCTTGTACACCCTTGCAAAATAAAATTCTCATCCCCTTGTCATACATGTATAAATGTACGAATTTGATGTTCAGAATCCTAGATTTAATGAGTTATGAGGTTTAGAACAAATATCTATTTAAGCCCACGATATCTTATGATTTTTTTTCCTTGACAAACCTTTTCGCTTGAACCCTCACAATATATTTTCAATATTTGAGAACATGTCAATGTAATCAAATAGGGTAACTTAGGTTATGATAGGAGCGGTATAAATTGATAAAATGTTTCTTGTTTATGTGTAATCATTTAGATTTTAATTATTTTGAAATGAGTGAATTTTATATGTTAAAAAGATGTCGGCATTTCACACGCACTATTGTGACCAAAATTGTGTGTGCAAGCTTTGAAAAATGTGAGTTTTACCATTTAAAAGAATGGCCACATTAAATGAATAATACATTCCATTTTTTTTTCATTTCCGTGAGTGTTGACATTTTTCATCAAAAACAATAAAAAATTACAGTAAGCAGCATAAATATTGTTGAAATATTTATCTTGATAACGGATTTCGGAAAATAGCGCGAACTAGAGCTGGTTCCTATTTCACGTTTTCTAAGAGGTTACAGAAACATGGGAGACATTGTTTAAGATCTCGACAGCTATGATTCTTATTTCAGTATTAGTTAAATGAAATTGTAACTAAATTAAAAGTAAATACATAAAAAATACAATTCATCAACATAACTTACGATCTCAAATAATAGAAATGCTTGTTAATACTTGTAGGTATATGTATTTTTTTAAATTGAAATTTTCTGGATAAGTGTATTTCGTAAGAGTAAATTATAGGGCTAAATGTAATTCTAGGATAAGCGTATGTTTGGAGTTGTTAATGATTAGACAAGACTCTGTTACTCAAACAGATTTGATTTCTCTATATTGATCTTAATCATTTTGTCTATGCTATCTCACTTCAGGTTTTTTTTTATTCTAGTTGATAAGATCAGAAATTATTTAGAAACTAATGTTCCAGCTTTTTCAGGCAGAGTTTGTCTAAGATGATCGAGACTATTCTTTTCAGATCACTTTCGGTCACTTTCGGTCATATAGCTCCTTTGTTATAAATTTATCCTTGGCTTCCAAATGTTTTAATTCAAGATTTACTGATGCAGATTAATTCAGAAACTGTCGATTTAGGTGCATCAAATGTATCAAATGTTATTTTCTTTTCTTATTTGAATGCATTTTTACACATACTTCACTTATCATATGACACTTGTTCAATAACTAATCTTACCGAAATGAAATAATTTATGATAAATAATAAAATAAAACAAACAAAAACATGCAAACATATGATATGGTATCCGTGGCTGAAAATGGCCCAAATTCCTTCTCTAGTGTCAAAATATTACATCACACCAGTTTTATCCTATACATTTAGATATTCAGGTATAAACAGACAATGTTCCATTATTTTTTTTTATCTATACAGTGTTTCACAGTTATCCATTGATGTTTGTGTATCATGTACATCCACCCATTTTCAATGTATGACTTTTTTCTTTGTGATAGGTGCATATTTTCGCTTGTTTTTGTTAGTCTCCCTCCTTTTTCATTTATAATATTATCTTACCTATACCATGTCTATTTGTCAGTTCCATTCCTTTGAAGAAGATATGTTGCAACACAATGAAATGAGTCAGTTGTAGAGTAAATTAAAATATTACACTCTATCAGGAAACTCATCTCAGTGAGAAAGCATTGTTAACAATTGCAGACTTTAGCAGTTTTGCTGTTCCATCAATCGTCTTATCTTTTGTGCAATCTGAAAATAAAACAACGAAGTAAAGATACAAAAAAATATGCAAATACAGTATCAAACATTTATTTTGAATTTGTTGTGGATTTTTGTTGATGTCACAAACAGAAACCAAACATATCCTTTTATGCATATAATTAAAGCATGTCGCTCGTTGTATATCACAAAGAATTAGTAAAAGTTGGTGCCCTTGCCTTTTTGACTTTCAGTGTCCCTGATGTAGGAGACACAGAAAAGAGGTTCAAACGCTTAAGTGAACTAGTGGTGATGTCTGTACCTTCTATGTGACAAAATCTGTTCGAATTTTGTGTCTTCAATTCGCTGCAATTTCGCACTTTATTTATTTGGTATTTAATTATGTTAATTCGAGCGTCATTGATGAGTCTTTTGTAGACATAACATGCGTCTAACGTACATAAATATCAGCCAGTTATCTTTGATGAGTTTGTTTAACATGCTAAGGAAACAGTAACAATACACAAAACAAAATATAAATCTATCCGCCTTATAATGAGAGTCAGAGCCAATAATTACTATCAATAAATATAATACTTTGAAACCGAATAACTCTGATAAAAAAAGTTTACCATATTGCTATATAGAATGGTTAGTGAGAACAGGCACTGAAATTCATTTTTCATCTTAACATTTTTGAAAATATGTAAATACTGTCGACATTTCTTTTTCCATTTTCATGTATTGTTCATTATATCAAGTCCATAAACACTGATAAAGGTCAATTGTTCAAACAAATTCTGTCATTTCAACACATAAATCCAATTCCCCCAAATCCAAACATGCAAATATTTGACACGAAAAAAGTTTAGACAGAACAGGCGTAAACCATCTTTTTACCCATGACATGTGAATCTCTCAAAAATAAATTGATAAGGAAAAAACAACAAAGATACAAACAATATATACTAAAATCAAAACAAATACTGATATATGTTTTCTTATACCGAAGTGTTATTCAATTCAATAATTTATTCCTTTGCTGATAGAGAATGGAACTGGTAATATATTTTGAACCGAATTATCATTTTTTCAAAATTGTGTATAACATGGTTTAAAGAGGGTCTATATTCATTGAGGAATAACTTAACGTTTTTTCACGTATCAAACCAATGTCAGGGCATAAAAGTGTTTCTAGAATATCTTGAAATGCATCAAATAAGCTACGGGCACAAAATATGTGAAGCAAACAAATATGAAAACAACACTCTATTAATTTCAAGCGTCCGACGCGCTTGTATTCTGGGTTAACCTTTCAGAAGGTAACATTTTTACGATGGAGTTGAGACCAAAGTACTGACTACTGAGCTGTTTATATCCTTGGGAACTGATAATCCACCAGCAGCGGAATCGACCCAGTGCTGTAAAAAACGAAAACAACACTCTTTAAATTACGAGTCACTTAAATCACTTTTCTGGATTTATCTTCATCAGAAACGATATAAAGAAAGAGAACGAATATTTTGACAGAGCTTAACACATGTAACAATAGGCCAATATGAAAATCGTCTGTGGTTGGCTCAGTAATTTGTTTAACCACAGCAAAAAATCAATAATTTATCATGCTTTGTTGATTGGTTTGAAACATTGAAGGGAGTTGTGACACGTTTTTCCCTTGGTAGCGATTATTTCTTAAGAAGACTGTAAGAGTTAATGAAAATGGTAAGTGAATGCATGTGTTAACACCTAAGATTGCATGCATATACATTTTTACAGCTATCAGGTAACACTGCAAAAGTTAATTCTCTAGTTATGGTGTGAGTTCTTTCGGTTTTAAGGTTGGATCAGCTATTGGACACACTGAGGCTATCGAATTAGAATAATGAAATTGTTGGAATGTTGTCTGTTGAAGTGTGCGTAACTCTTCATGTATGCCAAAATAAAAGAAAACAGAAAATGAAAGTGTTGGAAAGCAACCATCTCGAATATCCTACATGACTAAAAATAAAATGTATGGTTGAATCTTATAACATGCATGTAAAGCTATTGAATTAGAAATTTTCATGTTTTAATTATATTTTAACTGCCTTGATTGCTAAAATGAGAAAATCCGCCATAACTTGTGTTTGACCCAATGTGTGTGACGTAAAATGTATGTGAAGTTAAACTACGGGAAACTACAAAAAATGGCGTAAAGATTTAACGGAAAGCTTTATTTTAAAAGATATATACATCCAATGACAAGGCTTGTGTACACTGTTAAAATTAAGGTACAAATAAACATCCTCCCGATAAATGTTTTCTGGTCAGTTTAACCCAATGAAGAAAGAAAACATATATGAAAATAAATGATCTCTGTTATTACATATGAATGAACTGATGACTTTTAATAAATATTCCTGGCTATCTGAACAGATTTATCATATATTTACTTCTTTGTGTTGCTATCGTCTGTTGAATGTCTTTTGAACCCATATCCTGTTATGATCAAATCATATAAGTTCATTAATGAAAAATATCACAAATACATGAACAATTTTTTTCTAATTTGAAGAAAAATGCTTATCTTTATATCTTTGTCCTTATTTTTCTTTAGCTTTGTAAGTAATTATCCAAATCTTTGATTTTCTGAATACCTTTAAAAATTTCTCTCTGTTGAAACTGGGCAAAATTATAAACGTTTGGAAAGGGACCACTGGCAATTTCAATTTAATACCTTCATTGGGTTTGAATATTATCGAAATACATTTTCACATCGATGATATAACGATAGAAAAAAGATAAATACAATCAGATAGTTGAATTTACTTTTCATGCAAGTAATTTTATATTAAATCTATGAAGTATACCATCATTGGTTTTCTTAAAGTGAGGTAAGTCCATTCGTTTTGTGTTTTCTAATTGAGAAGTAAAAATAAATATAAACCATCGGTTTAAGAATAATAACTTGCATCATTAGTTTTATTGACAACAATGAAATTCTCTACATTCTTAATAAAACATTTTATGTTTTATACCAGAGAGCATCTGTCGGTTCCACAGCTCCCCTATGTAAGCAACAGTCAAAAATGCTTTTTAAGGAGGACTCAAAATTTAAACATGTTAAAATGTTAAAAAAAAATTAAACTTGGGTTATATTGGTGTCTGCTTGAATTCCATTGATTTCATATCTTATAGTATTATAATAAAATACAAAATAGATTAGTTCTTACTATGTCTTAGTAACTGTTGTTTTAAATTAAGTCCTTCCAATGAGTTATCCTAAAACTTGTTATAGAAGATTTAACATATATGATACATGTATGCATTATCTATATGTTCGCAAACTTATAAAAACAGAAAATAATATGAAAATTAGATTTGTTCCTGTAAATATATGTTATTGGTCAAAGAAATAAGGAAACAATTGAGAATTGTTTCCGTTCAAATCGATAAACTTTTTTAGTGCAACATTTATAAATTGATAAAAAATATCTGCTGTTGTTTTCTTTATTCTTTAACATTTTGTCTGCATTGATATTTAATGGATGATTTTTGTTTTAATACAGTCTTTTGAAGACTGCTAAAAACAATCCTTTTATATCTTTATCAAATATGGCAAGATATGATACAAAAAAAAAAAAAAAAAAAAAAAAAACACACAATTTTAATGTATTTGTCATAGATTCTTCCGCCTTTTTATAAATTACACTGTAAATTTATGTATTCATTAACACTGCTATCAATTTTCTCTAACATGTTCTATGCAGATAAAATAATACTGGTATTTACTGCATTACAATGTTCATGTGTTAATGACTTTAACGTGTTGTAGGTCTGAACTGCCCATGACACTTAATGTAACATTTAATGTGTTGATAATCGACGAAGTGTTAAAAATGTAACACCCTCTTTTAATTAATTTCTAATTAAACAAATTTGTACATGAACAAAAAGAAACGTAGGTTATATTACAAGCACAGAGCAATCCTTTGACTAAAAAAAGCAAAATGACATTTTTGGTCCTTTACTATGAGTGTCAGAGCCAATATTTAACACTAGCATTGTTGATAGCTTGCTATGAAATCTTGCAAAAGAGCTATATAAAATAATTAATTAACAAAATGGATAAGTTCTTACTATGTCTTTGTAGATGTTGTGGTAAATCGAGTCATTCAAATTATTTATCCTTAACACTTGTAACAGAAGATTTAACACATGTGATTCATTTACTCATTAACTATTTGTTGGCTAAATTTTTAAAACAGAAAATGATATAAAAAATAGATTTGGTCCTGCATATATATGTAATTGGTCATAAAAATAAGGAAACAATTGAGAATTGTTTCCCGTTCAAATCAATATACCTTTTTAGGTGCAACATTTGTAAATTGATAAAACAAAATATACGTTTTTTTCTTCTCTCTTTAACATTTGTCTGCATTAATATGTAATGGATGATTTTTGTTTTAATAAAGTCTTTTGAAGATAGCTAAATAAAAACCTCATCCTTTTATTTCTTTATCAAACGTTGCAAAGATATGAATTAACGTCCTTAAAAGATTGTGTTGCACTTTACACAGATGTCTTTTATTTTAGATGAAATGGTTTTTTTTTCTTCTTTTCTTCTAATTAAACAACTTTGTAAATGAATAGACAGAAACGTAGGTTTTATGACAAACACTGAGAAACCCTTTTACTAAAACAATCAAAATGACATTTTGGTCCTTTACTATCAGTGTCAGAGCCAATATTTAAAATTTGCATTTTTGATAGCTTGCTATGAAATCTTGCAAAAGAGCTATATAAAACAATTAATTAGAATAAGCCTTAATTTTATTGCGTTTGTCCTCGCTTTTTATTCCCTCTGATGGATATATAGCCCATTTTGCTTCTTCCTAATGTTCCTTATATAAAATCTTCGCATGGCTATCATATGTATACAGTACTATTTAGGACATGCTCTGATAAATTGTGGCCATACAATTTATGTCCACCATGTCGGCCCTCTATGTCCTTCATTATACCACCTGTGGTTTGATTAATACACACGGTATTACCAAAAATCAAATCAACAGTGAAGGAAACTGCTGATTGCCTTTTTGGAAAAAACTCAAAAAGTTTTCATGTTGTTTTTAAGGTAACTTTTGTGTTAGCGTTTTGATGGAATTTGTGCATTTAATTTAAAAAAGAGCATGCGATTTAATTAAGTAGGAATGATCACTTAATACCTATAGTCGAATAAGCTAAACATTGCTAAATATGTCAATTTTTAAAATATAGTGTCCTGATCTCAGTTTCAATATAGCTTTAGGAATGAAATTGTTGTTTTTATTTTAATGTGAATCGTTATATGATTGTAAGGAAAACATGACACAGGAAATAAAGTCACAATAAAAATAAAAATAAAATGGTATATTTGTTGAATTAAATTTTAAGAAATGAACCATGTTTTTCTTTCTTTTCTCATTAGACATTGAGTAAAATATTTTATAGGTTTTTTTAATTTTCTTCTATTCCTTTAGAATTTTCAATATTGAACTTTTTAGTAACTTAACTCAATGTTTATTTAGAACACAGTTTTTTTAGATCAACAATCTATTCATTTGGATACTTTTTACAGTGTAGTATTTTGACCAGAAAGTAGACAATTGGAAGGAAATGTAAGGGGTAAATAAGTCAGTTAAATAGTGATATAAGTCTCTTGTGTATTGCTGTGAAAGGTTGAGATCTTCATTGACAATTTGTGTCTGTTTTACACAAAAATCAGGTAAAGTTTATTATTTGCAATAAACAATCATTGAAATAAAACAAAACACTAATCATTTTTCCTTTGTAGAACAGAAATAAAATTTTGGCATTTTCAAAATTAAATGAAGGTTTTATATAACTTTACTTTTATCAGATTTATGCAACTCTGTCCTACTTAGTCCTTTGCGAAAAAAATAAATAAACATGCTTCAATGTATTTAGACTGCATTAACCGGGAAGTATTAATAAAGACATCAACAAGAAAAAAAAAAAGAATTCACTACATCGTCATTAATACATATAACCAGTTTCTTACCTCTATCTCAATGACGAACATTTATTAACATGTAGATTATTGGAAAGGGAAAAGAACAATTTACTTGTACAGATTTTGGTGCCATTTACACACCTGACTGCCTAACAGATAAATATTTGTGCATCTCAACAGTCTAATTAGTTTGACCACTAGTCCATTCTTTATAACCCCAATAAATGGTTAACATCTTATCATTTATCACCCCCAATAAATGGCAACCATTTGATGGCGACCATACTAGAAGGTGGCCTGTACATTTGTCAGAGTATGTCACGGGTTGTACTGTATATACCTGAAAAGTGTACAAAATAACAGTATTATTAAAAAAAAGGAAACATTAAATGTAATTATCTATAAATATTTCGGATAACAGATATCCTTCATCAGTATGATTATGATGTAAAATAAATCATAGCAATCTATTCTGATTTAACTATAACAATATAGTTATAACAAATTATTTGTATTTTCAATGTGAAATAATCAATTCCCCCTCACTTCCTAAATGGTTGTGATTTACACGAATAAATCTAATGGGGTTTCTTATCCGTAATACTTTGATCCCAATATAATGGTATAACAACATTTGACAAGCAAACAATATCCATTGAGAAAATAAAATGAAAAATAAATAAAAATAAATACGGACGCTTCCTTTTGATATGATGTAATTGAATTTTAACAAACTATTAATTTTAGAACAATTCAATTTATCAACTGTTGTTGTACTCTTATGTTACAATTCCATGATATGGAGAAAATCTTTAGAAATGACATTAAAAAATTTAATAATTCAAATTCTTTTAAATTAAAGATAATTGAATAATATGGGGTTTTCGAACAGTGTTTATCAAAATCATTCGGAATTTACTCCATAATTTAGTCTATACTAAATCAACCAAAACAAAACAAACGTTTTGATTGGTTTTTAGGAAAGTACGTTGATATTCTGGCGGGATATTTTGGTGGTAGCCATATTGCTTATTAGAAAGCGGCACGAGAGTCTCAATTATGGTACGTAAATGCATACTACATATTCACAAAAGATTGAATGCATAAGAAAAGTTTGAAAAATGGGTTAACATAGTGAATTTTATTTCTTTAGTTATGTTATGAAAAACACGTGTTTGAAGGTGAAGAAGCTCTTTGACTTAAGAAAGCCATCAGATTACAGTAATGAAATATTTCAAACATTTGACCAGATATGTTTGTAGGAGATGATTGTTATAAAAGTTGTGTTAATTAAGTATGAGAATAACACCGTTGACTGTTGAATTCGGGACAAAAAAGTCATTTATGCATATTATTCATGATAGGCATGTTCAGGTATCTTGATATAAGTCTTTTTATTTTATTTTTTATTTTTTTTATTTTTTTTGAATTTGCAACATTAATTAATTCGACAGTTTCCTTAGATGTGTGTTCCAAATAATATACACAGCAGATGAGCATGTACAACCAAAGCTTTGGATATAACATATGTAGTACACACACTCAATGGAGTGTATTCTATATCAAGTTTCTGCGCATGTACAGTTTACATGACGGCATGGAAATTTTCTTGATCAGTTCAAAGAACAATAAGCCCGTCAGAAATGAAACAAATTAAATTAGCATACGTTCTCATTACCCTTTTAAAAAGGTTTTTAGGAGTATATAGTTTTCAATTAAAAAAGTTAAAAATATTAAGAAAACCTGGAAAAAATCCTGAAAAGATTGTTAACATTTTCAAAGTAAAAACACAGACAATGATCAAGCACTTACGCTTAATAAATTATAATATTAGGCATTGTTAGTAGTTTACGATTAAAAATGAAGTTTCAAAAGTGCTTACCGGAAACTGGATAATGTACCAAAATCATACTTTCCCATGAATCTATAACAATCACTTATTCCTTGATATCTTCTCAACATTTTTTAAAAGAAATTTTTCACCTGAAGTATTCAATTTGATTTATTTCTCGATGATAACCATACAGTATACATAGTATTATTTTTATTGTAAACAAAACACAATTGTTAGAATTTCTTAACTAAAAATCATAAGATTGTATGATTTTGCTTCTGGTTATTGCATTGAAATTTTTTCCAGAAACACTATTTATATACAAATCTATATGTAAGTTCACCCGATCACTAGTTGTCAGGTAAATATGTGATACGAATATATATGTTGTACGTATATATTTACAGCCTACCCGGTATAAAGAATTATACATGTTTCCGCATGCTACATACTTCAAATCAATGTTATGATATATTATATGACGTACTTTTAAATGGATCCTATTAGTTTGTCCTGTTTTAAAAGTTTATTGATTTGTTTCGGTTTATTGTTAATTATTATTCAAATCTAATAATATATTGAATATCTTTATAGTCACACAAAAAGATATTGATAAATAAAAAGGTATATCTTCTATAATAGATGTTAAAGCTGTAAATTTATTCCTTAGCAAAAAAAAAAAAAAAAAAAAAACAGACAGCAACATATTTATCATTGTGAGAAATAGTAAAATGTGTTAAAACCTATAACTAACAAAAAATTGATAGGTTTGGTCACATGAAAACAGGACACATCTATCCATGTTTAAAAGGGGACACATAAAAGCATTGTGTAAGCTTCCTCGAGTGTGTGGTCCCCTTACAAAAAAAAAAAATTAGCTACAAAGTGTGTATGATTTATTATGAGAAAAACCATTGCATAATCATACTTTCTGATTCTTAAGATCGAAGAAAAAATTACAAAAAAGTATTTTCTAATATGAAATGCATGGTATATCATTCATATATCATGATTCAGTATTTTAAACCCAAAATTTAAATCCATCTGTCTCATTTGTTATATTTATAGGCAAGACCAGTGAAGATATGGCGGATAGGGAATACACGTCCCATCTGTGATATTCGTATAGGACGCACAAATCTTATCACGGACTGTTTTCTAATTAGGGGATATATAGAAATTCCCATAGAACTATTCGGGAGGATAATTAGACATTGATTGCAGATTTGGCCTAATATGATGATTAAAAGGACAGTTCTAATGAAGAGAAAGAAGAGAAAGATAAATTGATACTTACGTCTAAAACCAACGCTGAATTAGTGGAAGTGTCCCGAAATTACTTTTAATTCATCCTACCAACATTAACGCTTGATACCTTGCAATTTTTGTAATCTGATTAAAAAAAAAATAATTATGATTTGATAACGCATTCTCTAAATACAACTCTCACCAACATTATAATGTGCAAACTTATATATGTAAACTAACCAGAACTCTAAAGTTTTAGAAAGGAAGGAAGGCATACCATATCTATGACAAAAAGAAAAAAAAACTGTTTAAAACAAAACCTTCAATCGACATTTTTGTTAAATATAATAAGAATGGTAAAAATTCATTGCTATGTCAATAAAAATAAAACAAATACTGGTGCTGTAAGTATTTGATTGATTGTTTTGTTTTAATACGAAATGTGAAAAAAAAATAGAAAAAAAATTAAACAAAAACACCATTGCTAAAACTAACGACGAAAAGACAACAGAAAACCCAATGATAACTTAAGCAGGTTATGTTACCCGAAAGAGTAAGCAGTTCCTTCTCGACAACTGACAACCATCGCAATACTCCTGTTTAGTCATATTTAGTGATAAAGCCCGTAGCAGGTTGGTCAATATATCTGTCCTTACGCATACACAAAATAAAACTTCCAAACAGCATGTTAACTCTCTACCACTAAAACTTGACCTATTGTAAACTTTCGTAATACACTTTCTGGTTTCAGGGAAGGGAGGAAGAGACAAAATTGTTCAAGTAGTACAATACAAAAAAGTAATAGTAAAACATTACAAAATAAAACATTGAATACTATAGCAAAAGCCACACATTAACCCCTTTGAAATAAAACAAGGGATTACGTCAGGTATTCCAGTCTAAGTAAGCACTTCCTTCTCCACTTGTCTTGCTACTGTTGTGTTGTTTATTGCAAACAGATTAAATGGCAAGTCTCATTTAATAATGACACTGAGTCAAGAAATGAGAACCTTAGGATTAAACAGAGGTCATATCTTCTTCCCGTTTGCTAATTAAAGAAAAAAGAAAACTAGTTTGTTCTTATGTTGTGCTGTTTCACCACTGTCCCAAGTTAGGAGAAGGGTTGAGCGCTCACAAACATTTTTAACGACCTCCTTTATGTGCCTGTCCCATGATAGGAGCCTGTAGTTCAGTGGTTGACGTTGATTCATGTCTGTAATATTTGTTTTTCGTAAATTGTTTTGTTATAAATTAGGCCGTTAGTTTTCTCAATTGAATTAATTCATATTTTTCATGTCGGGGCCTTTTATAGCCGACTATACGGTATGGGTTTTTCTAATTGTTGAAGGCCGTAAGGTTGTCTATGATTACTTACATCCACTTTATTTGAACTTTGGTGGATTGTTGTCTCATACCACATCCCCGTATTTTTATAGAACCATTGAAACAGATATCCATGGATAAACATATGCTATTGGCCATTGTTATTATGAACCATGTATAAATTTAACAACTTTTGATCTTTATTTTTCGCAGGATTTTCGAATTGTTTTAAATATTTGTACACAATCATGGTATATGCTAAATATGCACTAGCATTGACTGGATATTATACATTTAAAAATGTCTATGGTGCCCTTGATTAAAATTGGGTAATTACAGTAAAAATTGTATTTATTCAGAATCAAGCTAATCGACATATTAATATTATAAGATAATTCTTTCTATGGCGTACTTTTTCAAAGTTGCGCAATAAACAAGTTTTTGCTCTGAGCTGTTTTTACCAACTAACAATTTGTTTTACTAAAAACAGGTCTTTGCAAAACGTGTTTGTTTAATGTTCGCAAAGCAAAATCTATATATCAGTACGGTTGTTAATATTATTCCACATATTTTTAAATATTATGATTGTTTGTCACATTTGAATTTACCTTATTTGATGATAAATTGATTAAAATCCGGTTTTCAATTCCATGTTTCGTAAGATTTTTGATGTTTAAAATGATTAAACATTCTCGATATTCTGTTAATCTCATATCAGCAGACATTTGCAGAGAAACCTCAATCATACGTTTCATTGTAAGACATTTAAATGTAAAGACATTTATCTACAGTAACCCATCTAATTAAAGACGGCTATGTTTCCAATCTTTTATATTGAATCCTGTTATATTCAGTTCACATTTTCGTGTTATATATATCACGTCTACCTTTATCCATATATTTGCATATGTTAGCGGCAGTAAGTGAAATTAGGCATTGCTTAAATCCTAGGCAATAAGCTAACCCCTAGGCATTAAGTTATTTCCTGAAATCTGATGATGATTATTCAACCTATTGCCGAATATAATTTTAAACAATAAGTGAACTCTGGAATTTATGTATATTCGGTGATTTATTCTTGATATAAAGTAGTTTCTTAATTATATTCCTATTATTACCAGATTAATATACATTCATTTGACAGATCTTCAAAGTTTAGTATTTTTCATATTCAAAACAGAATTAATTCATACTTTTTCTGGTATTACAAAAAATAAAAAGATTTAATAATTTAAAGTGATTGTATCTAATAAAAATGGGGAGATTCTATAAAATAATTATAATAATTATTTGAAAATTTTTACACTTCACTATTCGAGCTGGTTTGAACTGGTCAAAAGTAGACAAAATTAAGATATGATTTTTTGCTCACATCATTTTCCATTTTTTAATTGGATAAGTAAATTTTCTTTGCTAAAAAATTTGTTAAATACCCCCAGGCCATCTTGTCTTTTTCACTTCTTTATCTGGATTATTAGCATTACATGTAAGTGACAAGATGTCTACTGAGGACAAATTTCTTGAATCTTTGAGGTCTAAATTCCAATCAGGGAAAACAAGGAACATATACCCTAGAGAAAAGTACCTTGATCTTTTGTCAAAGATTAAACTTTTGGAATCATTAAAAAAGAAGGCAACAAAAGATTACTACAATTTAAAAAGGTGTGACATTTTTACCATTGGAGGTTTTGAGAGGTTGATAACTTAAGTCAACGAGAATGATTAGGGAAATTGTAAAATTTATGTCTTTTTAGAGGAACTCTATGGTATTTTGGAAAAGGCACATAAAGAAACAGGTCATGGCGGCAGAGACCGCGTGATTAAACAACTAAATAACTGATATGCTAATATTTCCCGTGATGCTATTGAACCATTTCTTTCACTTTGTGAAAACTGTAATATGAAAAAAAATATATAGGGAAAGGAGTAGTAGTGAAGCCCATTTTATCTAAAGACTTTAACA